>CCAG010008063.1:0-102715 GCA_001077435.1 Glossina morsitans morsitans
CAACACGTATATATATATATATATATATATAGTTTTTGATGTTTTAATAGGAAAAAGTTTAAAGACTTGATTTACGTGAAGTGATGTAGGGTATTCAAGGGGGCTGCCCTTACTCGATTGTAATGCTTTTACTTGCAATTTCCTACATTGAAGCAGAAATAATATTTGAAGTTAAGCACACTATTTAGCTAACGCATCTTTTCATACCGATTCGGTTATTCGGTTATTCGGTTATTCGGTTATTCGGTTATTAACATTCTTAATTGATTAAATAAAATTATGAGTGTTCTATACTCTGGGTGAAAGAGCCATAGCCATAGAATAATTCTTTTCGAAATTTTTTAAACAACAACTGAGCCAAGCTGACGGGAAGATGAAGGTAGGATTTGAGATGAATTTTGTTTGCCCAGGAGACGGTTTGGCTAACCGTTTTGAAATCGCAATTAAGAAGACCACTGGCCTGGGCAAATTGCTATCTGCTATCTTACAGGATATGCGACCATTTATTTTGAAAGTGTGGCAAGTCCACTTCTTGCTATTGCTAGATATTTGAAGGTTCGGATTTCAATAAATTTTTAAGATAAATATTGGCGAGCACTAATGGACATATTTTGTATATTTTTTTTCGCTTTTTTCGTTTATAGTGATGCGTAAAATAAATGAAAAAAATAAAGCACTTACTTCACTTCACTTTCAAAATAAATAAATAAATTATTGTTATCGTTACCCATAGCGATAATATTTCAGTTCTATCAGCCCTTCTTGAGAACAATACGAACAAAATGCTATTCAATTTTATACAAACATTTGTTCATTTAATAAATACATTGTAGCAACTGTGAGAGATATAAAAGGAATTGTGGGATATAGAAGGGGTTGCCATTTCTAGCGCTTCGAAATCGCGATCATTTGATAGGAATGAATGTGTTGACCATAAACATTTTGTGAGCAATAGCTGCACAATGTTCATATAGATGGGAGCCAACGTTTATGTTTCTTTTTTGGCGAGTGAACATACCACTCACTCTAAGCCGTAATGCGTTTTTGGGTTGTGACAGTGTGGGAAGTGCTTCAAACGGCAAGATCTTACTTCATGTGTTCAGTCCTCTGGATGAAACAGCTTCATTTCAAACATACATATTAACTTGATTATTATGAAAATTGTAGAGAGAAAGAGAGAGAGAGAGAGAGAGACCTTGACTTAGTGCATATATATTTCGCTTGTAATCTGCAAGTGATGCTCTTAGCAAATCAAATAGGAATGACAAATATTTATGCAGATTATTAACGGCCAAGTCTCTTCAAAGGTTTTCTAGCCAATCCGCATTTCAAGCGAATAGGATAGACTTGCAACACTTTCAAAATGAATGTATGTACAGTAACGTATAATCGCTAATACTTCCCGCTCCTACAACTATATATATTTGGCAAATAAAAGAAAGGATCACTTAATTTATTGGCAATTTTAAGATAAACGGCTTACATATATATGTACATAACGGATTTTTCTATATTTTTTATTTATTTCTGTATTCTCTTAATATATATCTCATATTACGAGCCTTTGAACGCAATGTCTTTAATCGCAATATTTGTAGCTAATGTCATCCTTGATGGCGATTGATAGAATGATCGGTATTATAAAGAAAATTGAAATTGAAAAATTCTATAGCCAAAGCAAAGAAAAAAAAAAAATATATATATATATATATATATATATATATATCTATTGTTTGGTGTAGCTTTCTTCAGAAACTAAAAACGAAACATGTTTATTACATGTAAGTAGATGAACTAATTTCTCATGCAAAACATGTTCAAACTAATGCAAAAGCACAGTAGTCTAAATACATTTTCCAGTACATTGATTCTCAATCTGATATTAAGACGATTGAATGCGAATGCTTCAGATTACTTAATATCACAGCTCAGATAGCTGTTGCTATCCATTTGCTTGTGCGTGTGTATATGTGTGTTGCGTTATTTATATATGTTATTTACATATAATATTTTCCAACATAAGGCGGGTGAAAAACACAAAGGCAGAAGTGAATTGAGTTAAAATTGATGGTAACGGAGACGTAAGTACATAAATGAAGTAACCAACCGTATATGGGAAGTTATTTTCTAGCATGCATATATATATATATATAAATAAATAAGATTTTTAGAGTATAAAAATGAATCTAAAGAATTAAATAAATATAAAATGTATACATATACATATATATATATATATATATATATATATATATGATAATTTACTAAAATTCAATTAAATTAATTAATTGATTTTCTCTCATCGTATATGTAGGGTAACTTAATATGGTATTATTTAATTATTTTAAAATTATTTTGTTCTAGATTCTCAACGGAGGTTATTGTCTGACATGTGTCTCTAATTCTTCTCATTTATTTATTTGCTTTTTGCTGCTTTTTTTTCTTTTTCACGACTTAAGACACACCGTGTAGACAACATTTAGACTTATGCAAATGAAGGAAACAAAAGCCGACACTTGGACTTATTTATAAGAATTGATTTTCTTTTTTTCTTTTTTCTTTTTCTTTTTCTTTTTTTTATTATTTAATTTTTAATTTTTCTTTTTTTTCAATTTTTTAATTCTCAATCTTGTAAGCAATAGAGCATGAGTAAAAAACGGTATGCTCTAGGGCTTCAACGCTTCAAGGGTGGTTTTTATGTGCTACTACAGGATGTTATAGGCATATTAAATTTATCATTCCATATGCAACACATCCAGAATCCAATTACATTCATAAAAATGGACTTATCCAATATAGTAAACGGGTGCAATCCTTTCTTTTTAAAATCGGAGAAAGTTCAAATCTCAACTCCACCACACCCATCAATAGCTAGAAAGTTCGAAAGGAAAAAGCTTTACGAATCACTTAAACTATACCAAATATTTACTTGAAACCGAATTCAAAAATTCGTCACTGAAATGGTTTCAATCAGTCCCGTGACGTAACGGACGAGAATACCAAAACCGCAGGTTCTTTAATTTATTAGCTTAAGAGATTATATATAGCCAAGTGCAGACTACAGAATCTAAACTATATTCTTATACATCGGCGAGGGCGCTGCAATAAATGGATCGGACTCGGTTCGAGCATTTGATTTATTTGAAAAATAAAGATAACATTTCGATATTATTGCAAAGGGCAAATAAGTGTTCCAATTGCACACAAAGTAAAATGACGGAATAATATTCGCTACGCGTCTCACTGGCGAGTTCTTGCTCTTTTAACGTAACCGAAAAGTGAAAATGAAAAAAAAGCAAAAAACAGACCGAGCGACCAAAAGGGAAATCAAACCATTTGAGAATTCCGCGTAATTCCGACTTTATAAACGTTTCTCAACTTTCGGGATTCAACGGGAATGCAGGGTTTCGGGTTTTAAATAACGTTTTAGAAAAAGCCTTCTAAAAAGTGTAGTCTTCGTCATAGACGAAATCCGAAAAGTTCTGCAGCACACCTGTGTGCGTATGTTGAATTCATACATTCATACATACCTACCTACATACATACATACGTACATATGTAGACTAGATACAGTTAAGAAAATTATGTTATACTGAGGCCGAATCGTCTATACCCACCCGCCAGCTTTGTGTTAAAGGGAATCTGGAAAAAAAGTAAATATTGGTACTCTACAACGTAGTACGGGTACGGTAAGGTGTGTTTTACATTTTTGTCCAGGTACGGTCGCATTACGCAGAGAATAGACATGACATGACAACTTTTATCGCTGCATCTGTTATTGCTTATGAGTGATGTGCAAGACATCCAAAATGCAAAGCTATTGGCGTCTTCTTTGGCCGATTTGGTCCGATTTTCAATACCGGCCAATTTGAAGTCGATATCTTAAATTTCGCCACTGAGCGAATGTTTGATGCAAACATAAAAACAGAAGTACAGACGGACACGTCCGACTCAATTCAGAATTTGATATTGTTGTTGACGATACTGTATAGGATGTCTAAAGCTTTCTTCTGTGCGGGGCAACCGCAGCAAGAGTGGGAAAGAGACGCGGACGTCTTAATTGTAAATGTTGATGAGAAAAAATGGAATCTTTCCTACAGCAACTGTTCTCTCTACTCGGCTGATGATGATTCAAGTCACGTGCAGGCAACGTATGTGACATGTCTGAAAGCATAAGCGACGATGCAGGGCATATTTGCCCTGTTTGGGCATCTTCCAAAAATGTTCTATTCACAGTCCCCGGAACATTGGAAATCCAGTCGTTTAATCTGCCAGCGGTCATCTCGAGAGACGCGGAAAGTTGTCGGATATACGCCGCCGCCCCTTCCTTTTATTGGATAACATAAAAATGTGATAAAGTGAGACAAGGGCAACTTTCGAATCCTCTATATAAGATTGTATGGGAACGATCAAAGACGCGCGAAGGCCTTCTTGTAAGGGCTTGGTTTTTTCAAGTCTCCACTCACGTTTCGCTTTGATACGCTACATTTCAAACGGAAAATCTTTCATAATCATTGATTGATATTCTATATGTCGCCAGACTAAATCGGCCAATGTCTTCGCCCACAATTGCCCACAAAGCTTATGTAAACTATGAGTTGCTTCGAATGGTGACGACCCGCGTTGCTTAAAATTGTTGATTGACGGTCTTTCCGAAATCTGTAACAGAAACTGTTTTCAGCTTACATCAAATGAAGTTGTCTTCAGCCGTACTACGGTATATTTAATTTTGTTATTTTAATGCATTATTAACGGTAACGAATATAAAATTTAATATTTAATCAACATATCAGTTTCTTGGTAGCTTCCTTTTTCCGTTTATATCATTAAGCGTGTCACATACGCTATTTATTTTGTTTTTTTCTTTCATTCGTAGACCTTTATATGTAAACTTTTTTTGCGGTATTTCTTTTCTTTTCTTTTCTTTCTTCTTTTTAATCTTTTTTTTTTTCAACATTTTTAAATGGAAATTATTTAATATTGACGGTGGCAATGATGGTTAAATGCAAATCACAAACCACAGTTGGTAGACTTGACGATAACGATAACGATGATGATGATAATAATGATGATGATGATGATGGAATTAAAAGTTAAAAGGAAAATACAAAGTCAGAAAGTCAGTCAAAACAAATCCGTTCATTATGCAATTTCAATACGTATGTATTTATATATGCATACGCACGTCGTTTATTGTGTTATGTTAAGCTGCGGTTGTTTTAAACAAACCAAACTAAATAGTTATTAATTCTATGGAAACTTTGCCTTTACGTTGGCACGTTTGCTTTAAAATACTTCGATAACTTGTTTAATTTATTGGGTGTGTTATTGTTATTGTTATTGCTTTTTTCTTATTATTGCATTGAAAGCATGAAAGCATTCAAAATTTCAAACACGTGTTCCAAAATGTATATATTCTCGTACATCCGTTGCAGAACTCCTTTTATTATTTAGCAAAAGTTTTGCTAATAAATAAAATTTCTAAGCTGACATTAAGCATTAATTCAGTTCACCACGAATCATTTGCCGCTCCCTTATATTGTTTTCAAACCAAGGTAAAAACAGTCTAATCAAAAATTAGAAATGCATCGCATAGGCTTTAAGACGCCCATAAACCCTATTGACCAGAACGTGTTCTAAGAGTGAAATTCTTGCTCTCATTATAAACAATCCTCCCAATCGCATGAAGCCACTACATTATATTACCGAACATAAGCTAAGAATACTAAGTCTGCTAGATAGACTAGAGAATGAGTGGATGAGCGGACAGACGCACACGGACACATAAATAAAGCAAAATTTTAATGGAAAATTTCTTACGTGCTATCCTCTGTCCCCAGGAGTTTTCATACTTGCGAATTTTTATTTCCTATACAAGTTTCTCGCGTCAATTCTTGAAACATTTTTTAAATTTTTCAATTTTTCTCGTGCACACTTCACTATATAGCTATATATTTTGTTCCAATGTTTTAATAAATCTCTGAAAATATATCTATCATTATTATTATTGTTATAAAGTGTGTGCAACGCATGTGTCCATGGCTTTGTTTAACCAACGCGTATTATGTCGATATAATACAAACATTTCACAAACTTTATATATTTCCTCCTGCCCTAGATGTAAAGAGAATTTTATAACAAAGTGTTGTTTTTATCAAGAAAATTTTTGCAATTTCACTAAGGAAACATACGAGAAGCAACAACAAAAATATGTACGCAAATAAGACGATTGCTCAAAATATTAATAAATTATACAAAAAAAAAAAAAAATTGTTTTGAAATAAGCCTTAATTTAACCGGCCAAAAAAGTGGAGCCACTTTTATGCGACTACATGTAAAAGGCAGGGGGTGTAAGAAGGGCCGGCTTTTTCTAAGCAAGTTTTCCACATATTAGTTGCCTGTAACTCGTCCATCTCTCTTTCTCTCTCTCTCTCTCTTTCTCTCTCTCTCTATCTATCTATCTATCTATCTATCTATCTATCTGTCTCTCTATCTGTCTCTCTCTCTCTCTATCTCTCTCTCTCTCTCTCTCTCTCTCTATCTATCTATCTATCTATCTATCTATCTATCTATCTATCTATCTATCTATCTATCTATCTATCTATCTCTATCTCTCTCTCTCTCTCCCTCTGACTCTCTCTTTTACTCTATTACACTTCACTTTGTTTTCACTACACGCGACGCGGGTTGTGAAGACAAAGTGAATCGACCAGTCCGCGACGTCCGCCATATGTAATTTTTTATTCAATGCCCAGATTAAAGGGATTGTTAAGGAAAAGATGATTTGCCACTTTATAGCGGTCGCCATTTCGCATGTACAGAAAATACACCGGTACCGGTACCGGTACCGGTATTGTCATCGTAACGATGCGTAAAGATGCCTGCATAGTTTTGAACACATTCGAAAATTCAAACGTACCTGAAGTGCCGGCTGACGGCTAACTTATCAGGCAGTGGCAAGTTAAATACAAGCTTACGAAAAAAAGAACGTTTTTGCCATACAAAGGCTTATTATTTTTTATAGGGAAGATTATTGGAGAAGGGACTCGGAATATTTGGGCGTCCGAGCCAAATTTTCAGCATCGATATATTATAACAAAATAGATAGATACTCAACGATTTTTGTCAAAAAGTATTGAATTTTTGCGTGCAATTTTTGCTCATACCATGACTCTTTCCCCAAGAAGGCAACACATGCCGGGTGGTCGTGAAGTAGTTCCGATCGAGTGCATTTTTAACAGCGTTCCTTATTCACGTTGATTTGCGGGTCGAGCATTAAAACACATCTGACAGATGCGGACTTAAATCGCTTCAGAAAATGGGTTTGCATCTATTTTAAATCCCTCAGAATGTTACACAAACATTCACCCAAACTTAATACAATCTGTGTAAGGTATAAAAATACGACGATGTTTTACGATAATTTTTCTATTTTTAATAATATACTTATATAGAACGACCTTGTACGCGTCATAATCTCTTTCTAAAAATATGGCAGAGAGCACGGAGTACGGAGCACGGAGCACAAAATACGGAACGTATCGCCCATTTCACATAGCTAAAGCGCAACATACGCACGTAACGTATAGCATAATGGAATAAACAAAACTCACTTGAGTGCATTTCCTAAATTAAACCGACGACGATAGAACGTTGTACGATACACATATGGTAGTGGGTTTATACGCGGGAGATTTTGTCGTTCTTTCCTGCGGCTGAATATATAACAAATCAATGTAAATCATCCGACCGTAAACCAAATGCATCTCTCAACATCTAATTAAAGAATAGAGAAAGAAGGACTGACTTTGTGAGATTGGCAGGCGATTAAGAGATACCTGCAACGAGTATATTAGTCGGCAAATCTTGACCACACAGATCATCTGCACCAACTTTCTGACCATTGTGTGCCATGTCTATTGAAGAAGTATACGAACAGATGAGCAGTCAGGGATGTTACATAACATGCAACACGATTAGTGTTTAGTCTCGTGAAATTATTTGCATTCCTCTTAACTTAACGGGTGATTTTAATGTTAAGATTTGTCTCACAACGAAACAAAATTCACATAATTAAAATTTTTTCCATTCTTTTGTTTGTTTTTTTTTCTTTTGCTAAGTATTTATTTCAGTTAATAAAACAGGTTAAATGGAACCATGAGAAGAATTTGATTAATTACAACGCTTCACGTTTGAAAATTGACGCTACCATCGTGGGGTATACGCCGTAGCAAGCGCACTTTTCGCAGATCGATGGACGCGTTGATATCGAGAGTAATTTCAATTTCCCCGAGTGTGGAGAGTGAGTGTCAGAGTTCGCCGTAAAGAGTGTATAGCTTTATCAAATTTTATGTTTACCTCTAATCCGGCCACACGGTAACTCTGGCTCGTTTTCGAACTTTGAATGTACATTTTTTTGATTTTTTCATATTGCATTTCCAAAATGAAAGGCTACATATATACATAGCTTGTTTGGATATATGTAGAGAATTGAAACAATAATTGCTTCCAGCGTTCCATCCCGTCCTACCGACAAAAACAAAAAATGTCGTAAGACGTATTTAATATGTTTCTTGCGATGAAATACATCCAAGTGGTAAAAATTAATTTTATTATTATCCGCACGACCAATAATGTATAGTCCTTCAAACAAATACATTAACGTTACCTTCATCGTCACTCTAATATTTAAAAATTTGAACTATGGATGAATGCCAAGTTGACTTAGATACCTTTGACGCTTTCCCAGCCGGTCAATGCGAATACTTTGTATCTGGCTTTTAGTCTGCGTCAAAGTAAATTCGTCTATACAGACTATATCGAGTTAATCGCAGTTTATTTAATGTCTTCGGCATTAAAAATTGATGATAAAAATCTGGCACTCAAGGTAAATAAATTCTTTAAATGAAGAAATGAAGTTTAAAACTTTGTTTTACTCTTTTTACCCATGAAATTGCAATTGATTCTTGGAGAGAAAATAAGCAATCAGCGAAAATAGCTTCGAAGAAGAAGAAGAAGAAGTAAACAAAAAAATATATGGGATTGTGGCCGAGTTGATTGTGTACGCCATTGATTGATTGCCATTTTATAAAAAAAAAAAAAGCAGAGAAAACTTGAAATTTTAATTCTCTACAATATTAGATGGGCGTGGCATGCTTTTTCCATTTTTGTGCAAATACTATAAAATGACGGACAGGACGCTTGTAATTTATGAGAAATGAGCGAAAAATCCAATTTTAAAAATTATTTCCAATGTCTGCTGAAGACATTATATAAACGGACAGACGGCCATGCATCGATCTATTCAGAATTTGACACTAATCAAGTCGATTTTTACGGTTTCTCAACCTTTCTTCTGCATGTTACAAACATTTTGCCAAAACGAACATAACACTAACTGCCGATGATGGGTACAAAAGTGTCTCTACAAAAAGAAAAGTACAAGCAACTCCCTGTGAACTTAACAACACAAGTAAGTTTCAACAGACAAGTTCCGGTACTCTGTTTTGAAATGCAGGCGATTGGAAAACGGGTAGCGGAAACGTATTACTTGAGTTCATTGGAAGAGATTTAGGCGAAAATATATCATTTAAGGCTACCAATTGAAGTATACGTTAAAAGCCTGAGAATAAATGATTATTAGTTAAGATAAGAATTGAAACATAGATGATAGATATACTGAAGTGATTGAAGAAATAAAAAATCTTAGTCGGCAAATCTAAGCCGATATAAAAGGAATATAATTTAAGCGTAAAACGTAAATCTTGCAGTTTAGAGCAATAAACTTGGCTGCACTTCGCCTATTAAAATTTTCATGGAAATCACAAACTCGTTGAAGGAGCCTTGAGAGGGAGGGTGAGGGGGAGTGACTGAGAAGACTGAGAGTGAAAGATAAAAGGAGAAGATAAGAAAGGAGAGCGAAAAGAGGCGAAGTGGAGAGAGAAGAAAACAATAAAAAGTACAGCAGAGAAGAGAAGAGCAAGGGAAAAAATGACTTGAGACGGGAGACAGAAATACAGTACAATAGGCTTGCTCCGCGTGATATAAATCCGACTCGTTGTACGAGTCACTTAAATTATACGAATCCAGCAAGCGATTACCTTTCTTCTTACACTTAAATTAACTTCTTTCATAATCAGACGCTCAACACACGACATAGCAATCATTTTTATGATCCTTGAATAATAAATTTTCTTCTTTTTTTCTTTCTCAAAAGGGGAAAAAGCGATTAGCTGTATCTCTGTCTCACTCTTTTGCCATGTTAGTGTATTGTAGTTTTTCCGACGTGTGAAACAAATCCAATCTTATACGAACAGGTGTTATCGGGAAATCTATGTCACTACGATTATTCAACATGAGAGTACAACCAGATATTCTAAGAGGACGCAATTGATCAAAACTAAGTGAAGCTAATTGTCGGAAATTTAAACGCTTCAAAATCATTCCGCGCGCTGACACATCGCACAAATCGAAACGGGCTTAGTTGTTTTTTAATTCTGTTTCCAATTTCATATATTTACATAAAGATAAAGATAAAGAAAAAGAAGAAGAAAATACAACATTTATCTGAAATGTATCGGTATATAGCTACCAAGAAATTCGAGCCAAATCAACTTTAACTTCTATCTTGGCTTTATTGATTCATTTAACAAATTAATGTTGTAATAATAGCTCTGTAGTAGGTGTTGCTTTAGGGCAACCCACGCGACTTACACTCACTTTAAGTTGTGTTCACATATTTATATGATATTAAAAACTTGTGGCAAACGAAACTTGTTTTATTTTATACGAGTGCATAATAGAAGGAAATCGTAAGCGGTGGGAAGATATTTGCTTACAAAACCTGAGGCAAATTGTGATAACATAAAATCTGAGACCAGTTTATAAAGCAATGCAAACAAAATCGGATCATTTGAAGCAAAGTATATCCAGTCCGATTTAATAGACGTAGTAGCTTTAGTTGATTCCATGCGTCAATGTACGAGATGAATACACAAATGTATGGATGGATGGATGGATGGATGGATGGATGGATGAATGACGTGAGTATGAATAAATTTTGATTTCTGGGCGGAGTAAATATTCTTGGAAAATTTGCTTATAAAACAACCTAAGCAAGTAAACAAGTCAAGATTGTAGAAGTAATTCATAAAACAACCTTTGCCCTAAATAAACGCAGGCTACGAAATGCGTTCGATAAAAACCTTTAAAACTTTGAAATATTTTTATGAAACTCTTGAGTACACATTTAGATCGATTACTGGATAGCTAGATAGTAAAAAAAAAAATGTAGTCAACGCTATAAGACTATGACCATGATGAGAGATGTTTCTGGGCATAATCGCTTGTCCATCAGTCCATTCAATGCAATTGTTTGCAGTAAAATCAGCCGGAACGAATTGAAATTGAATCGAAAAGCAAATTATTCCATTACTAAGTAACAGTGCGGAAGGGTCCCCTCGCCCCACAAGTGCTTTCGAAGAACACTTCCCGGTATTTCCAAGCCCGCAAAATTCAAAAACACTTTTCACAGCGAACTGCATTCAATTTCTGCGTTAATTTTATAAATTATATTTTTTGCTTCTATTATTCTTCTGATGTCATGCAACATATATAAAAATACTAAGGTGGCGGTAAAATTAAGATAGGAGAAGAAGAAGAATGCTGTGGTTAATGGAACATTGCCCGTGAACACTTGGCCGGGATGTCAAAGTCAAACATCTCTGCATTGTATTGCATCAGATTTAATAAAAATTTTTTTGCTTTTTCTTATAACTCGATCTCAAATCTGACCATTGGATTGCCAATGTGCAACGTAACGTTTCTTTACTCCCTCAAGAGATCTTTGCTAGTAAACAGTAGTTTGCTGACGAGGTGTGCTTTTGTTCAGTGACGAAGAAGGCAATTTTAAAGCTTTGCATACATATGCATACACGGAAAATGTATACATCGATCTTAGTGTAAAATCTTCAAGATTTGACTTGACGTGGTAACCGCTTCTCTTCTTCTTTCGAATGAAGTAATCTTGAATGGTGAACATGTTTCCAAAAACGATGAGTTAATCCTTTAATCCTTTACACAATAAACTTGATACTTTTTACAATTATCAGGTTAGTTAGTTTTCAATAATCCCTGTCCTGCAGTTCTTTAGAGCACGTAACGCATCAATACTTCATAAAAAAAGTTTTAATATTTACACTTTGCCTAATAGTTATGCAGCGTACGTATACTCGCAATTGATATACAAAACTAGTTCACCCACTTTTCTTTCCTTGGCCACAAATGTCTGTTTGTCATTACATATATTTAAATTACCTTACGGCTAATATCCTGGACATGCTTACCTTATAACTAATATCCTGAACATTCTCCAAACTAACATCGCTATACATGTCTTCGGTTGTATCACAGTTGGAACTACGGCCAGATGAGTTAAAACTCGACGATCTATAAAGTTGACTAAAAAGACAATAAAACGAAACAATTATAATAATAATAGAGTTAAGTATTTTACTTACGCTATTTAAAAAAACAAAATTGTTGTAAAATGCTACGAAAAAATTCCATGAATAAAACGCAAAAACATTTATGGATTTTGGGCAAAATGTTAATATTCCTATATGTATATATATATTTATGTGTATATATATAGATCGTTACATTGCTCTGTATATTATAAAATAAAAGCTCAATATGAAACATTTCGATACGAGTAAGGAAATGACATTTGCCTTCTAACGAGTATTTGTTACCCGTCATCTCAAGGAAAGACATTCAAAGTTTAAAGTTTTTCCTCAAACGTGGTCGTGACTGTTGGTCGATCGAGTTCATTTTCACATTCGACTTTGTACTGTGCCCGTTGTTAACATCTCACCAATACTTTTGTGGCGTTAGTTGCGATTGGAAACGTACTGCAAACTTTTCATAATACTGAGTCCGCCTATAGGGCCATAGAAATGGAATGGAAAAAATGAGAAGAAGGCCAAGAAGAAAAAGTACTACAATTGAAAACCCAATACAGTTTCACTTAATTTACTCATATAGAGACTTTTAAAAATAAAGCCTTATTTATATGGGAAGTGATGAGGGAAGAGTTTTGAATAGCGTCCGCCTTTGCGTCAAAGCAAATCGTTGTATCAAATTTTATCAAAATATCTCATAACTTGCGACCTATAGATTGAACACAAGAATGCAAGACGGGCAGACGGATAGACAATTCTCATCGATTCAGAAGGTCGTTCTAAATTGATCGATGTAATGAGAAGACATGTCTATCTCAAGTCCTTCGAGGTGTTTATTGTATTGTATTGTTTATCCCGTGGTGCAAGGTACAAAAAAAGAGAATGTGTGTCGAGTATGCTCTGACCGGACAACGAAGAGCGTAAAGCGTTAAAGTGTATATTTTTGCAACACTTGTCTTGAAAAAACCTATAATACGTCATAGAGATCTCTTCCCACGTGATATATTCACGTCAAGGGAAATTATAAACCGTAATAATATGTTTGTAGTAATGTATATATGTATATATACATGAAAAGTCGAAATAAAATATGTATATTTAAGAGCCTTATCCTTGATTTTTTACAATTTCTGTTAAAATCCTTGCCAAGAACAATAGCTTATTGTCCATTACAAAAAAACAAACAAAAAATGAACGGTTGCAAAGCCTTAGAATAGTCATAAGATTAAAAAGATTTCTTGAAGTCCCTCCTTTTCCTTACAGAGAAATTCTAGAAAATGTAAGAAGGCCCGTTTCCACCCGTTTCTACAAATTTAAAAAACTCGCGTATTTTCTTTTCTTTTACGTGAGAGATGGGAGTAATAGTTGTCATTGATGAATGCTACTTTGATTATACGATATTTTTTTTATTGCTTTTTTAAAGTATGAGCATTCAATGTTACTGTAAAAAGTCAAGTCATACACCTACAAACTTTCAGCAATACAATCGAAGTTAGCGGGTGCGACCTTGTGTGTGAATAATTTGAATGGCTTTGTATTCTCTAAAGCTTATTGTGAATGATTATTTTACTTTAGCCAAGACACTTACTCAGTAAAACACTGTAACTAACAACGAGCAAAGCTTTTTGAATTCCACTAAGTAATGAAAATAAAAACAGATTGCATTGACAAATGAATTTCAATTTTCATTATATTAAATTTAATTTTTTTTTTGTTATTTTTAGTTTATGCCTTTTTTGTTTCTTTACTTTTCTTTTTATCTATTATATTTTATGCACTGAACCTAATTGCATAGCTTTGGTACTTTTACTATATGTAAGAATAAGAAGGTAAGAATAAGATAAGACTATGAGGTTTTTCTAAGAATATTTCTCAGGAATAATTAAAAAAAAAAAAGAAAAAAGGGAAACGTTAGCGTTATTGGTCAAATTTTAGGTAAACAAAGTTTTTGACTTACCTGGCTAAGGCATTGGAGCCCAATTGCCGCCTGCCGGAACTGCAATGAAGAAATTTAAATTAACTTGCAATGTTTAATGAGAACGCATTCTTAAAAATAACAAAGCCATCTAGATTGCCATCACCTCAGTTAGATATGTTGTTTAATGTATTTATTGTTTATTAAAAAAATATGTATCGGAATGTAATTGATCATTTTAGCAGAGATATGTAACATCACAGCATGAAATAGTACTTGTGGTTATTGCGTAACAGCGAAAATATGCAAAATTAGAAGAAGAATTCGAATAAAATTAACAGCCTTGCCATCTCCAGGTAAGCTTTACAAAAAAAGATTCCTGTTTTGATGGCAATTTTAATAAAGATTTGTATTGCTTACAATACCCGAACATAAAATACGAAAGCACTTCTGCAAAATGTATACAGTGACTAAACAAAAGGCTATATTAATATTTACATCTTCATATATGACAAACAGATTGTTATACAAGAATATGAGGCAAAAAAATGTTCGTTTTTATTTTTTCTCAAATATATACACTTTAATGTTATGTGAACTAATCCAGGATTCGCTGGGCTATGTGTGAAGATAGTTAAACCGACACACAGTTCGCGGGAGTGAACTGAGTCCACTAGACAACCCCTAAACCCCTAAACAAACACCAACATTACAAATATTTAAAGAATATCGTCTGGTGAACTGAAATTAAGGAATTTATCAACATTTTCCTCAAGATTTATGAGAATGTAAATCGCTTTTTTTTCCTTCCGCCTCTAGAGTTTCCGCTTCAAATTAGTAGCCAACTTTTTTACCTATGGCTATCCAAATATTCTCGATCCTAAAACATAGTTCTCTTATGCGTCGCATACAAGGGAGAAGTCGCATGGCTACCTTTGTTCGACCCATTGGATACGAAATCATCGACAGACTATTAAAGTGCTTTAAACTTGAAAAATTGTGTTCGAAGTTTCGATCTTGCCGGAATCCGCTAAATTTTAAAACCTTTAATATCATAACATGCAATAGTCGCGATTGAGCTCAATGAATTCAGAATATCGTTTATCTGCTATTTGAACACGGAGCTGCACATTAGCACATGTGCGGTCAGTCAACAGTTCTTGTAAGTAGTTTTCGATCTCTTATTTATGGTTGAATAATGCCGACTGCTCCACATTACCCCCATGCGGTATCTGCAAACATTTAACGTTCGATGAATGCCCGGCTCCGCTAGAAGAAGCGTTCAATTTAAGTCTCTTACGGATCGGCATCTGGTCGTTATTGAAACTTTACCTTGAAAGCTGGTCCCATAGACTGTTAATTGACAAAATCAAACAACGACATTAGATTGAAGAGACAGCATTGAAGAACAGGTTCTTGTCATAAAGCAAATAATATCTTATATATATATTTATCTTATTATTTATGTCGACGTCTCCTCCACATTATTTTGTGTACATTTGTGTACATTTCTATATTTTAATTTTTGTTATCCACAACATACAATATGTGCATCAATAATTCCTGAGACAGATAAATCTGGGGCTTCTAGAAAAAAGTTCATATTATATTTAAATAGAATGGATAGATAGACTGATTAATCGTCTAATGATATCTGTTTAAATTTTATGTCCCTTCAACTTCAGTTTGAGTCGTTTCAGTGACACTCTTTTACTTTTTGTATGTTATTTGAAGCGACGGCAGGATTCGAAATTTGTATGTTGACCAAACATTGACCTTTAAAGGGAAACAAAGGACCGTTTAAACTCAGGCTTAAGAGGAGTTATGGTCGAACTTTTTCGTGGCGACATCAACGCTTGAAGGAGATGGTTACACCAAAAAATACAAATTGCGAAAGGTATCTGACGCCACAAAGAAACAGTGCAGACAATGTATTCATTATTTTACGAGAAGCTCTCCAATCAATGGTCACAATATGAGGTGAATATGAATGTGAACTGAAGCTCGAAATTCTTCCTACCGCCAAACCCAAATCAAGGCGAAAGCTGAGGCGCCCTCTAATGATCGTAGCAAATCTCGTTCTATAGAAAAGGCATCGAAATACAGACGGAATTCGGACATTCTTGGGACGTCAGCGGGAATCAAAACCAAACCTAAAGAAGAATTAAAACTCAAGAGAAATTTCATTTAAAGGGGTAATAAAAGTATAAGTGCGCACGATTGTGGTCACTGACGATTAAGAAAAGAAACATAATTTTCCATTGTTACTCTAAAATTGAGGCTTCATCCCTCGACGATTATGAGTAACATTCGCTCTTCCTATTTCCTGTAAGCTAATTGGCAATAGACAGCTAGAAGAAACTCCTCTCCTCTCGCGTACGGTAAGTGCACAAACGTGGAACTCATCAAAAAGGTTCAATATTGCGGTCACGAAGCCAATTCGAAAGTCTCAAGACCTACAAAGCGTATAAAGCGAAGAAGAAATACCTATACGTTCTAGTACTAGTGCATCTCTCGACATCATCAACTTTCATGCCAAGACAAGACATTTCGAGTGTAGCTTGAGAAAAAGCTATTGCAAGCAAAGGTCTTAGCATCCACTGAATTTACACGTGATCCCTGTATCAAAGATCCAAAGCGATAGATGCAATTACCGACAAGCTGATCAATTGTACGCAACAGTTCAACTAAAATGCCGGATTCTAGAACTTATAAGAGAAAATCCTATAGGACCGTATGCGGGAGTATGCATAATATTCACTGTAGTGGAACTCTTCTATTTAAACTTGAAGAAAAACAACACCAACAAAAATAAACAAAAAGGCATATTAAGTTTGTTTTATTAACCGATAGGACTCGACGAGGAGCTTTTCCTATATATCTTATGCGCTATAAACTTCAATACATCAATTAAATCAATATAACGAATTAGTTTGAAAGAGAAATCGTACGGCACGACTCGAAGGTATTATTTCCTATTCCTAAGGTGAGTATTCCTAAGGTGACCTCAACAAGCTCAACGATTTATTCAGCTTACTGTTCTCTCACATTGTTTGAGCCATTCTAACCAAAGCCAATACCCTTTACTTTTGCTATATTTAGCCATGGGTTACTATCCCAAGCCATACCATGCTATGCAGATATAATTAGGTGACCGATAACCAAATTTCGTTTTCTAGGCGAATAGAGCGAGCAATGACCGAGCCCGATTCGATTTGATTAGAAAAAAAAAAAAAAAAACCGCAGAATAGAATAGAATACGTTTCGATATCTATATATATATATATATACCCAAATACTTTAAAGGACATTATCGCGCATTTGCTGCGTTGCACCAAAGATTATATAAAAATTATATGAAAATGCATAACCATCTGATCATGAAGTGCGCTTGCATCTTCAAAGGGGACGGGAATTTACTAAACGTTTGTGATCGCGCACAATATGAGTTTTTTTGCTTTTACTTCGCATTTTGTTGTTGTTGTTGTGCTCTTAACAGATTTCACCGTTTTTGAACTCTAATAATAACGGTTATTAATTCACCTTTGTTGCATTATTGTTGCTATTATGTTAAGATAATGAACGCATGTCTTCCCCATTACTATCGCAATATGATTTTTCCGCCTACTGTTTTTGTTTTTCTCCGTTTTGTAAAACTTTTCTTTCCACATCGTGAACGATGTGAATATAAAAACCATAGAAATATAATCTCGAACTTGAAGCAGAAATGTTTTCTAAGATAAAACGTTTTCTTTTTTATTATTATTGTTGTTTTTGTTCTTCTTCGTCTTCTTCTTCTTCTTCTTCTTCTTCTTCTTCTTTTTACACATCAGATATTAAATGTTTCATGAACGTAGTTGTCGTAGTTTCACATCTCGGTTAACAAATGCTGCTAAACTGTTAGGCAAAACGAGTTAATACAAGAACAACAACAACAACACCAAGCGAGAACACTAAGACCGAATTACAGATAATTCATTTAATTATAAAGAATTTGACAACAAAACCATTCAACCCAGTTTATACATGCAGTGCAATTCATAACTGGAGGGCTCCAAGGCGATAAGTAAAAGAGTAAGAGAGAAAAGGCGAACAAATGCAAATCATGTGCATCGGAAATAAGCGCACATTTGCGACCCAAGTCTTTACCGACTCGGTTAATAAACCTAAATTCCTTTTAGGGCTTATAAAAAGATGGCCTCGAACGAACCCATTAACCCATACGTTACGAAGTGCTTTTGTGCTTCTTGAGTTGAATACTTGCCTGCCGGTAGTTTGACTTCCTACCTATAGATGCCATCTTGATCTCTCGAAGTCTATTCAACGGGACTTCTTGATATTTGCTTTGCGAGGTTTGGGATGAAAGCGTACGCTACTTGTTCTACCGTATATTAATTTGACTGAAACTCATTGATCTGCCTGCCTACGCTTGAAAAGGTGTAACCTACGCCTTTCAGCTAATAAAAGGAAATGTTTTTTCGCCAGCTTTATTATAATATTCACACTCGTGACAGTGTTTCAGGACACTTTGTACTCTTCCAGCTACCACAATGCTGAACCAATTATGAGTTATTCAATCCGTTTCGGATAAGGTGTAAAATGTTCAACGATCATTACGACTTACTTGATCTTACTTGATCCGTATTGCCCGTTGTTAACGAGATAAAGCAAGATAGCATCCTATTGCATAACTAACTGCTAAACATTTTCGAGTCTTATACGATGCACGCACACAAACTGATTATGATTGATTTTGCTTCTCATTTGTCACTACTAACGATGCGAATAAATACGCACATATCCATTCATCTTCAATATATATATTCCTTGTAACTTAATTGAGGGCTTCATTGAATGCCGGTGTATATTATTATTACATATGCTGATCTTATGTTTATTTTTATTCTTTTTTCTTTCTATTTTCTTCTTTTTTATATAATACTTTAAGTCATTTTGTAGCCTACATTCGGCTGGCTGGCAATGACTTTTTTTAATTAAACAAATAAACATTACCGGCAGACCTAACATGACCTTCAGAAAGTAAGGAAAAAATTTAAGATTTTGTCAGAAATAAAACTGAAAAGTAATCAATACATCACTTAATGAAATAAGGGGCGAGAGCAGAACAAAAGCAAATTGCCAAAAAAAGGGGGCTGCAAAAGACATGTAAATAAAAAATTTGAACACACATGGGCTCTTCTAACAAAAGTGACTTCAATTTTTTAAATAACGCGCCGTAAGTCCGATGATCTTTGACTGACATGACTACAGAAAGATGCCTGAACAAGATCATGATAAGTAGTAAGGCTGATTTTCATCTGTCTTTTGTTAAACAACCTTTCCAAACAACGCTAGTGACTATTTGAGATGCCAGGGCATACTCTAAAGCGATGCTTTGACTGAGATGACTACAGACAGACGCCTGAACAAGATCATGATAAGTAGTAAGGCTGATTTTCATCTGTCTTTTGTTAAACAACCTTTCCAAACAACGCTAGTGACTATTTGAGATGCCAGGGCATACCCTAAAGCGGTGCTGCTAACGCCACCGCTTTGTTGTTGTTTTAAACGTTACGACAGCTTACAGAGTGGACTGCTTTTTTTTGGTCTGAAATTGCTGCTGGGCTATGATGAAACGTGACTTGGCAGACAATTTGGGAGACAAAGACCATACGTTGTGCGAGCAAAACCGATAACGTTATTCACGAAATTATTGCCAATTCACAACCTTTAGAAGTACCATGTGCTCGCAACTGGCGATGAAGCCAACAAATGGAAGGAACCGTATCGCGTCAAACGATTTCAATGGTTTTTGCTTATATCATACTTGCTGTTGTCCAAACGCTAAGAACGCGAACTACTTACTGAGTGGCGACAGTGAACCATTGGACACGGTAACCGCTGGTGAATGCAAGCGGCCAACTAAAAACTCATCATTTCCAATAATAGTTGCCTGCGAGAATGACGGAGCATGTTACGTGTGGATAGGGCGGCACGGTTTACTAGGATCTGTTTCAGTAGAGTGAAGATATCGGAAGAAGATCATTTGAGGAAGTGCGTCTCGTTCCCGTAAGAAATTAAGAGAAATTAAGAAAAGATTACAGGGAAAGGGTAATGCAATTACGAAATCAACCCGTTATGATATATCCGAAGTTGCAAGCCGATAAAGGCTTAATACTTACTTGAATAAGCAGGTTTTTATCTCTTTGCGATCGTCACTATGTACACATATATGTTGGATCCTCTCATGGGTCCTGTTAAAAATCTAAGTTTGGCGTTGTAGCAGCAATTTTTTTTTTTTTTTTGACTTACCACTCAGAAGATGCACCCTATACGTACGGGCATTGCGAAGGAAGCAATACTGTACGTTCGACTTGAAAGTCAGTGAACAATTGAAATTTTTCAAAGCTTGAGTGTTTCAGATTAAACTTGTTGAACAACGACACGGAGAAACCGTGAATTGACGCAGGGACACCCCGTTGAAAGGATACAGACGTAAAATCATTATTTAAACGACAAGCATTCTCAAATGATGCCCCGTGACATTAGAATCGAAATTGAAAGCACGCATCGCAAAGCTAGCGAAAAGATGAATGAAAGAAAACCGGATCAAGGATTAACTCGAAATGTAGTAAAGAGTGATGTATCTATCGATCTTTGTTCTTTAAGCAATTGTAGCAAAACAAAAGTCTTCTTATGCCTTAATTACTATCGCAATAATATAGATTACGATACCACGAACTTAAGAAGTGTGCGTGTGTGTGTGTGTGCGCTGGTATTGCTACTTTAAACAGTTGAAATATTACCGCGTAAAGGGAGTGAAATCGAGCAACGAATTAACTAACGCCTCGAAGGAATATTTGAATATTATGTTGTATGTTATGTTGTTATTGTTGTTATACAAACTGATAAGCTTGTTGCGAATTTGCTACCATTCAGGCAGCAAGTGCATTACAGCTTTAATGATTGTTTACACAAATTAACAAAATTAGTGTAAATTTGCAATAAATATAAAAAATGAGAAAACTATAAAGTCAACCTTTTGTATGCCGTTGTTCATGCCAAACGTTTCGTTAAGAAATCAATCAAGTGTAAAATATTGTTTAGCATTGTTTTCATTTTGGATTTTTAATATTTGTTGTTCTTGTTGTTGTTGTTGTTGTTGTTGTTGTTGTATATGTGTTTACAACAAATAAATTAAAATAAAAAATCAAAAAAAAGCTATTGTTGTTCAATCTTTATGGTAATTAAATGTAAGCACATACATATGTAATAGAGAGAGAAAAAAAAAAAAAAAGACAAAAGTGATTACCCCAAAATTCAAGATGACTACACTTGGCATGCAACGAATTCTTAACACGTAATGCATATGCATTTAGTTAGCGGCACTGCTTAATATAAATCGCGACTATGTTTGTGATCGGACTCTCTCTCTCGTTTCTTCGATTCATCTCGGACATGTTGATTAGATTTGCTTCTGCCAGTCCTGACTCATTTTTTTGTAGGTTAGAAATGAAAGCATATATTGTTCTATTTGTCTGAAATATTGCCTCTCGCTAAAAATACTAAGCATACATACAGCATGCACCCACCAGCAGCAAGAAAGTCAAGCATGAAATCCTATTCTTTGGTGTCTTTGTGCAATTCCATTACGTTATTGGATGCGTCTTGTCTGTGCACTATTGGCTCACTGTGCACTATTACGTGCGGTATTACTGTTACGTAACACACGCCGCTCACGTACATACATAGATAGATAGATAGATAGATAGATGGCTTTTCCGTTAACAACGTTGTCGTACATTTCAAATGCAAAATGGTGGTGCAAAATAGTGAACAGTGAGTTTTTTTACTCATCTTTTAAAGGCGTTTGGTTAAAAGAACAGCAAACACAGCAAGCGGCGATAGCGACTAAACAATTCGATACAAACCGAATACATTTTGTTTATTGCTTTACATTCCATTGCTTTTCGATGAAAGTACGTACGTACGTATGTACGTACTAGTCATTTGAAAAAGCTTTCCACAAGAAAAAAAAAAAAAAAGAAAAAGAAAACATTAATTAAATTAAGATAAAATGAAACGTTAAAACGATACACTAACGAACAGTTAACAAAACATTTTGCAAACACTTTAACTCAAATCCAATGGTTTTACTTAAAATTTCAAATATCTTATCTACACTCCCAATCGAGATAATAACTTATTTACATGATATTGATGAGAAATATCCGATTAGTAATTTCTCTGGGCCATAGATGATAATTAAAAATAACTGAATAGACAGCGAATTGATGAAATGTTAAGTAAGCATATACCTTTTTTAGGGTAAGAGTTAATGGAGATCAGCTCCACCAGTTAACATAGAAATATTTCTCTTTCGACTTTTTTCTACAAACTTTAGTTTATGACATAAGTGACTCTTTTTCTGTCGAGTGAGGAAAGGGCAAAAAGACCTTTCACAGAAACATAATGACAATTTAATTCCTTTTCTATATGCTTTGTGACCAGAATATCAACTAAAGTCAAGCATTTTATAAGGCCCGGGGCATCACCAACATCCCGAATCATTGAGTCATTGTTTCACGAACATCGTTGGTGGTGTCGCCGTCCTACTGAACATCATTCGGCAACGTAGTCACTCATTGCAACGATCTAACCAATAGTATCTTTAAAAGCCTACGAACCCCTCACCAAACTATTAGTCATTTCGATTGAACTGATTATGCGACGTCGATATTTCTAATAGGTGTTCAGAGCATACAACCCATGTATCTGGAAACTTTCTAGTTTTTGCTTGGCACTTGCACGTACAGCCACTCAAAAACATCGCGAAATTTGAAAATGACACCTATACGTCTGCAGATTCACATTCAGATAATGCCTCTGCTATTCACGGATGGCAGCAACCAAACTTGAGGCGATTCGATGTTTCAAGCCAGCAGCTAAGTGATCAGTGCTCCAGAAAAATAAAACGCTACGAGCCCAGCCTTGACCTAACAAATACTTATTGCTTTTGATGATACCGAGGAAGGGGTATGTAATTGAACAGACCACTCCAAGTTGCTTTTCGACAAAAGGTGGTTTGAACACAAAAAAAAAAAAACAAAACACGAAACCTCCATTCGCCTTAACGGCATAAGTGCTTGCGAGCGTTTTTAAACGCTCCTGTCCTGCCCACAGTAAGTGAAAATGTTTACAACAAGCTACGGATCGTACAGTACAGTGCAAGTACGCTTCCGTACGCTTCCGTTTCATAAATATATATAAAAATATAAGGAACATGGACGTATGTAATCAATTATGGCCCAAAACACTTGACATAAAAAACTCATTACAGAATGACTCGTAGAAATAACCTGAGACTTCGCAGTCTTACTTCACGTATTACTTAAACCATATTAGCTTACCGAGGAGGACAATGCAATAAATCGAAAAAATAAAAATTCTGCAAATAGTTTCAAAAATAAGCTACAGTCTGATAGAAATGACCTTTGGCCGTTTATAAAAGGGCTAAGGGAGTATCTGAAAGTGTAAGTACTAGAGAACCAATAGTTAGGCTGACTATATAATCAAGTTTTGTTTACGAAAAGTTTATTTTCTTATCGAATATCCGTTTTTTCAATAATGAAATCAGCTATAAAATGCGCGACTGAACCGAGGACGGAACAATCAAGTTCATCATTTCATAATAATGCGATATGAACGCTTGCTTAGTTAAATGGCGCGTCGAAAAAAATAAAAGCTCCTTACTAAAGCAAATGTTTGTCTTGTGAGGTTTCCTCTTGCCCCGTGTTGCGAAACAAGAGTCAGAAATTAACAACAATTTATAAATTAAACAAATCAATACTTTAACTACTTAATAACCAATTCTGGTTACAGTTCAGTTAAACGCACATTCATAAACTTTAGAAAACGTTAAGTACTTGAAATTTTTAAACTGAAAGAAAAACAAAACAAAATACACTTTCAAACTTATTAAAGCGTGACTACTATAAAATTCAACAAAAAAAAAAAATTAAATACAATATAATAGTAAAAGTTAAACATCGGTGCAAAACTCTTTCGCTGATAGAAAAGCAATTGCTATAAATATTGTTAGACTTCCGTTTCCGATAAACAAAAAGTTTATTGTAAAAAATGCGTTTTATTTACAAAATTTGTTTGTTTGTTTGTTTATTTCAAACACACAAACAGACAAACGCGCACACACACACACACACACACAGAGAAAAAAGATTAGAAATGACGAAAACAAAATGTGCTTAGTTTGGTGGCCCAAATTAAAAAGAAATTAATTCAATAAACATATGTACATATATACAATATTTTTAATTATTAATCTTTCGTTTTTGTTTTTTTTTTTTTTCATAAACAAATCTCTTTTAACATACTTTACACCTTAATCGTTTCAAACTTTATTAATTTTGTTCTTTAACTCCAGTTCGATATTTTTATGGACCGCGAGTAGAAATTTTTGCGTATTTCAGTTTTCAATTTATTTATTAATAAAGAAAAAATATTTGAAAAAAAAAAACAGAAAAACACTTTTTGGCACATTCACGATTGCGAGGCAAATAAAAATATTAACAAAAGCGCGTATGTGTTTACTTGTATTAACACGGTTAAAATGCAACTAAATGAAAAAAAAAAACTGCACCGGCATGAAAGCCCCAAAATGGTTAAAAATGTAACGTCGCACAGAATGTGTTGTGTGTGTATGTGTGTGTGTGTGTGTATGTGCATGAAAGAATGAATGAATGAGCTACAGTCGTATATAAAACAGCAGACAAGTGAAGGAGAGTAAGTTATTTGCTCTCATTTACCGAAAGAAACAAAACAAATAAGAAAATTAAATTCGGTCGGGACCGAATTTTTTATACCCATCACTGTTTACCCTAAAAAAAGGCAAAATAAGTAAAAGAACAATACTCTCATGCTCTATAATATGGAGTGAGCGCAGTTGATTTCTTCTATTTTCAAAATAAAAGTTTTTGTCGTAGAGACATATGGGCGTGCCCTTTGAAAAGTTTAGGTCAATTTCAAATTCTTTTGCAAACTATTAGGCGATATCTTCATTTTCGCTAACGGGAGAATGTTTACCACAGATACTACAAAGTGACGCAAACAGACATATGGACAGACGAACAGGCGGACATGTTTAGGTGCATTCAAGATTTGAAACTGGCCAAGAATTTACATATTTGATGGGGTTTTTCAAGCTTTATAAAGGTATTGAAAAAATACTTCAATTTTGATACATTATAATATTGGGTAGGCGTGGTCAATTTTTTCCACTTTATTGCACAAATGCTGTTGTAGCATCGCCCATAGAATATGCGTTTAAATTTTTGTACATTTATTTGCTATAGTTTATGAGCAATGAGTATAAAGACTATTTTTCATTCCCTTTGCCAAACAGAGGTGTTCTCAGTTTACGTGGTGCTATGGGCTTGATCTTCGACCGATTTAGCCCATTTTCAATACTAAGCTGCATGCAAGAACTTCTAATGTTTCTGACAAATTTGAAGTCGACAGCCTCATTTTTGCGCCCAGTGGAATGTTTACAAGAGACATTACACAGACGGATAGACGGACAGATGGATAGACCGACGAACGGACATGCTTAAATCGATTTATAATTTGATGCCGATCAAGAATAGATATACTTTGTGAAATGTCTGATGCTCTTGTCTGGGCGTTGCACGCGTTTTGACAAAATGAAGATACCCCTAATACTTCGGCGATGGGCATAAAAAACATTTTTTAAAACAAACAAAAATCAAAAACTGAAAACCATCAGGAAATGGGGAAAAAACATAATAACCAATTTATAAGCGAAGGAAGAAGAATAAGGAAACCTTTTTGCACAATTATTCATTAGAATAATATTTAACTTGCTTTCGACAAGATTAAGAATTTGAAGCACTCTCACAACTTCCACACTAAAGCGAACGACACGTGCACGAAGAAAAGTTGTGCGATTTGATTTAAAGCAAACTTCATATTCCTGATAAAGCCAACTATGTGTGTATACTTATATATATATATATATATAAACTAAAGAAAGAAACTAACTGGTGGTAAAATTCTTTTTCTCCTGGCCGATCACGATCAATGGCATATCGACGACGCAGTTTGTACCATATCTGAAAGGTCTATTGTTCGCGCTCAAAAATATACACTTTATAAGATCGGTGGCGAGCTTGGATCGATCGGAAATAATCTTCATTAAGAATGCATTTAATTGATGTACTTTGTGGCTAATTATATAACAGCCATGAGCCGGATAGCTGCTCTAATCTATGTTAAATATGATAACATGGCTCTTATTAACTCTAAATTTTAGATTAGCGACTTCTAAGCTCTTGGGAAATATTTGATATTGATATTTGCAATACTTTTTCGACAAGTAGTCTTTTAATTTTCAGTGGTTTTAAACTTAAGTTTTATGCACAATCCAGTCAAGGATATATACGCACTTATAGTTGTCTATCACTTTCTTTGTTCTTTTTAATTGTCGACAAATCCTTAAGAAAGATGAATAGGAGAGAGACAGATATACGTCGGCTAGGCACAGATAAAAGACAGCGAGCCCGGAAGAGAGGCAATGGCGGAGAGAAAAAGAGAGAGAAGTAGAGAATAAACAATGGATGAGTACACGATGGTGTGTGGTATTCAAGGGTTCAGCCTTTTAGCCAATTTCTAAAAACTCATACACTTTGTGGAACTGATCATTTAAGTATGCTCTCTTATATTGCGCTGCTTATATGCGAAAGCAGTAATTACATGCGCGCACTTATGTATGCACCGCCATATGTGGGAAAATGCAACCATGTGTTAAGAATTTTCAAAATTCGCAGCGTATTCTCAAGATCTTAAATTCTCAAGGCTAAAGTAGCAATTAGTTGATATCAAAGTAAACGAATACAAAGTTTTAAAATTGCAAATATCGAATGGACCGCAAAAAAAAAAAAAGAAACCTTTTTGGGAAAAGTTTACTATGAATAAATTTTCCATTGAAAGTTATAATATTTTGGCTAATTACAGGCAGCGAAAATCTAGAATCTAGTTGGATAGAGGTCAAAAATTGAAATCGACTGGTTGGCGAAAGGATTTTACGTCCAATATGAATTGCGTTTTAAAAGCTTTGGAAATTTTGATGCCGGTCTCTTGACTAAAACCACATAGAGGACAAAAGCACTCCATCAACGATTTCAAAAAGCCAATTAATGGCTTATATAAAAGAAAAGTATCGACTTAGCGAAACTTGCACTTGCAGGCCATGGCGTGTCCTGATAAATGATAAATATTTCTTTTGGAACGATTATCATTTAAGGTCGAAAACTGTCGCAAAACTGCAGGAAACGTAAAGTCATGCAATTTTCTTTAACTTAAAAAATCTATATATTTATATATATATATATATATAAGCCAAAAGACAGGATTGCGGTTTGGATAAAAGAAAAAGAAAGAATTCGAGAGAAGAATATCATCAAAGTGAAAACGTAATAAAGGCAAAATCCACATTAAGAGTGTTGCCATATAAGAGAAAAAGTGCTGTCATTCAATTTTTACTTTCAGAAGCCCTGGTTTTCACTCAACTCGCATAAAAAAAGGAAGCACCCTATAGTATATATTCTAAACCGATTTAACAACTCCACGTGAGTCTAATGGCTTTCTTCAAAACATTATCGATCTAACAGTTGGCCGCAAATATTGATATTATATTATTTTCGCATATTTATTTGAGAAACATGCTATTCGCTATTTGCTCAAATTTCTTTATACCCCTTTTACGCGAGCTATTCACAGATATAAAAAAAATTATTCCAAACTATCTTAATATCGTAATAAGATTTCAACTGCATATTGTCTTGCCATTTATTGTTAAAGTTTTCGATATCGATATTTTATTTTTTCTTTTCTTTTTTAAAAGCAATGACCCGGTGGATCTCAGCTTTACGATGATGACACGATGATGATAAATAGAAAGAAGCGGGACAAGAGAAATGTGGAATGGTCGCGCGATAAGCAAATATTATGACTTTCTCGGCCGAGCATTCCCTATAGGTCGATCATACGCTGAATATGCCAACATAATAATCGTGTTTCTTAACCACTTCATTACCCGACAAAAAATGGGAAAAGAAATATAAAAATGATTACTGAAAATAGTGAAAAATAAAGCAAAAAACAATATTTAAGAATAATTTTGCAAATAACATTAAATTGCACGTGTATAGAATTTCAGACATCCAGAGCTAAATGAAAAGTCTATGCAACTGTGACGCCCAAAGAGCAACTTAGGTCTCGACCTTTAGACGTTGATATGGCAGAATTGAAAAAGACGGACCCAGATAAACACGGCCCTCTCGTTTAATCAAACTATAGTCTAAACAAATATACCCTTTTTATTAACCACTCTCCTTTCGAGGCTTCATGTATAAAAATGTTGAAGTTTAATTGAAATTCCAACAAATTAATTTTTCACACAGCTGACCTTTTTATGAACGCTTCATAAAAAAGCAAATAAAAAAAAAGATCCATCAAAACCGCAGTACGCTTCTAACCATCGTAAGAGTAATGAAAAACATATAATAAAACCTTTTCAAAAATAATAACGACGACTGCGACGACGATCACTAAAAACCAGTTTCCGCTTGCATACATACATAAACACGCTTACAGATAGATAATCATACATTATTAAGATCTGACGCTTTGTTTTCAGTTTTAGCTGAGCTTACACTACACAAGAATTTTGAGTTTCTGTGTTTAGTTCGGCAACAGCATAGATACCAATGCACATAATGGATTGACTCATAAAAAACGCAAGAGGATGGATGTAAGTAAGCGCTCGGATTGACTGACAATTGTGGTTATGTTGTTGTCATAAAATGTTTCTTTTTTTTCTCTCCTTTATTACTAATATTTCTTTTCTGGGTCACATTCCAAAGCCATGACACTGTGACGCATGCGTACCGGAAAGAGGACAAAAAGAAAAACGTTAAATTATGTTGAAAGAAAAACTACAAAAGAGCACAAACAAGATCTTTTCCAAGCCAACTATGTATACAATTTGTTAGTAAACAAGTTTCACTGTGACAGAAAAAGAGTGGTGACGCTAAAGAAACCAGAAAATAGATGAAATTGGCAAAAACAAACAATATACAACACTCCCTCAAACCTATATATATATAGATATATATGTAATTATGTTATTGAGTGTTATACACATGCATGGGTGGGAGCATGGGTAGTGACCTCAGAATGGTTAAGCATCAGAAACGATTCTTAAGTGATTGATAGCAAACATAGAGAGTAAGCATAGAGTCCATGTACAGAGTCCATGTATTAAGTAAAATATCGAAAGATTGTGCAATTAGTTAATGTTCAAGTTTTCAACATTAAACCTGTTAGTATTGAAATTAAAATTTTTACAAATTTTATTATATATATATATATATTTTTTTTTTTTTTTTGCCAGTGTACGCTTTACACGCTTGTACGCTCAATTGATTAATATTCACAAAAAGTATGATGTATAAAATTATTCATACAAGAAAAGAAAAAGTTTTTAATACGTTTAAATTAAAAGTCAAAAGATATGACTATGTATGTAACCACCCACTAAACCATTACCAAAACGAAAATGAATAAATATTTAAATATATATAAAAAAAGTAATGTTTTCTTACTGTCTCATGGAGCCCCAACGACGATTAGCTAAACTATCAGGATTGCTGTAAGAAAGAAGAATCGAGAGTTTTTTTTTTTTTTTGTTTCTTTTTTAATCCACAACTCTTCTTTTTCTTTTAAAGAGATTATTTCTTAAAATATTTGCAAGCATAAAAAGTATCATATTCGAGACTACACTCTTTAGACGAACGAAACGAAAGAGAAGGTTTGTTCGAACCAAAAACTATTCTCTCTGGCTTTTTTCGTATACGAACTTAAATATAAAAAAAAAATTATAAGGCGAGAAAGAGAGAGATAGAGTGAAACTAAACCGAAGTTACCTTACCTTCTACTTTTGTCTATTTTTTTTTTTTTTTTTTTTTGTACCCCTCATAGGAATTATATTAGATTTGTCTTATACTCAAACGGCGTCAGTAGCAGAATCGACTTGATCTCGCCTTCTTGACGAAACTTGAACATAGAAAGGCCTTAGTTAGTTACACTTACTGCTTGGCTAATCGTGGAATGAGAAATTATTGACCGTCTGAAGGATATAAGGGATACATCGAAAATATAGCCCATGAAACTGCATTCAGTAAAATTTATAGGCTATTGACCGAACAACACAAGATTGGCACAATCGATTTTCGTCTGTGAATCGAAAATTGGCTGCTAAAAGCCTAGGCGATAGCGGAAGAAAGCTGAGTTTAATATGGGTATCGAAGAGCTTGTGAAAAAGCAAATAATTAAAAATATTTTATTCCTCTTAAAATGAATCTTGAAAAACGAGCACAAGGTATGCCAATTACGTACGAACTTACTTAATTAATTTGGTCACGAAGTTTTAAGAGCAAAGATCGATCTATTTTGACGTCCCGTTAATTTTGAATTTCTTCGAAAGTTTGCGTAAAATTTGCAGCCAATCGCAATTCTGCGACTCTTGCAAGGACTAACTAACATAAACTAACAAGATGACCCACTTTTACGGTATAACTAAGAGATTATTGCTAAAACCTCTTTAATTAATCTTTAATTTGTTGATATTAAGAGCGTAAGAGCGATAAGAGTAAATGTAACAATTAAACAAAAAAAAAAAAAAAAGTTTAAAAAAATAGACGCCAAACATAGCTACATGAACTCTATTGTATAAAAGTAAAGTAAGTAAGCATGTATTAGCCAACAGCTTGAACAGTTGGGTCAGATTGCTTTTTGCTTGAAATGTTAAAAATTAAGATAAAACGCATAACTAAATAGAGTTGTATGCGACTTGATCGAAACCTTTATATTGACAAAACACAAGTTATGCTTTGAAAGGCGTACGAAATGATCTGGTCCTAAATACGATCTTTTAATTTGGAAAGATTTGTCCAAGAGTTACAAACTTCTTAAAGTACATACATACATATATATATATTTATATATATATCCCATAAAGAGAAAAAGGTTATACTCTATCTCTGCTCTCTCTCCTGTTTGATTATTTGATGCGTTGCAAATGCAATGACAATGTTATTGTAACCTCTCGACGATGACTACGAAAAAGCTAAAACCGGTTTTGAAGCGTGCAAAGCGAAAATATTTACGTATATTTTCATGTAAGAGCACGTAACATTAGAGAAACAGCTTCATTAGGAAATGATTAAATGAACGCCTAATGCATTACTAGCAACAAAGACTACAAAGGGGAAAACCGGTAATAAAGCAAATAAAAATTTTTTCAAAAGTTTAAAAAAAAGCAGGAAAAAACGTTTGAACGCAAATCAACACAGTTTTTGAAGGAGCACTCTATAGATGACTTACCTATTTGGTGTACGGCGCAGACTCATGCGCGCCCAATTATCTCGCGGCAAAATATTTAAATCATCGTCTCTGCAAATAGCGAATAATCGGATCATATTATTAACTGGCTGCTTTAAAAGCGAATATGACACGAATATGAAACACTTACTGCTGTTGTGGGGTTGAGGAGTGACCACTATGTGGTTTTAATTCTAACTCGACGCCTGAACCGTTCAAATTCATTTTGCGTTCATTGTTCGAGCCATCATGCATTTGGCCGCCATGGTTCAAGTGTATGCTGCCCAATTCATTTTCACCATAACCTTCAAATGATTCACCGTCCGATAGCGAGGAGCATTGCGATTTGGCCGGATCTATATGCAAGATTTTGAATGATGAATTGAGATGTTTTAGTTAAGATTTGGTTAAGCTTGCTTACCTGTACTAGATGGTGGGCTTGATGATGTAGGACTGCTACTTCCGTCGCTTACATTCGTGGCATAGAGGAAATTTGGATTGGCATTGTTGGGTTTTTTGGAGGTGGGCATAGGCGCCATTATTGATAAATGCTGCTTAGAATTTAAAAGGTAGTTTAATTGCTCGTATATACGATACAAGATGTAGCTGAAAACAAACAGAAATTTTAAGAGGAGCAATTATTAACCATAATGAAGTATTAGTTTCGCTGCAGAGCTAGCGCGGCCGAACAGACCGACAAAGCATACTTAATTTAAATCAACTGAATATATAGGGAACTAACAAATTGTGGCACTCATACGCACGCGTACAGCGCAAGGTATCTTCATACATACAAAAAATACGGAAGACTTGCCACATTTAACAAAAAAAAAAAAAAAAAAAAAAAAACTAGAAAAATTTGTTTGTTGCTGAACTGCCCAACCAGCAGGCACCTGTCTGTTATCGGCCTTACGGACCGGACCGCAAATATATATAATTATTCGGATGCAAACAGTTACATGGAGACAATGGAAATTATAATCAAATAGTCCACGTCTCAAATTGAATCCTGGAACTCTACTCAACGAAATGTATAAAAATTTTGCACAAGTTTTCTTACACGTTAGCAACCCAATGAAAAAATAAATATATATTTATACTTAAAGAACGTTGCACACATTTCAACGATAACGATAGTCAAAGAGTATAATTCTATGTTGGAATTTAGCAGTGATATGCTCATTATTATTATTTATTATGTTATGTTGTTCTCAGCCGGACGTCCGACGAACAGAAACCGTTTCAAGCCATCGAAAGGAGTAGTGAACATAACTCCAATTTTTTAAAGCACTACTAGAAATATTTTGCTCAACTCGATGTTCGTACCATTTGCATCGGCTATATCCGGCTAAGATCAAAGGTTAATTCGCAAGTATCGGTGGTTGTCTGCCGGTATCACCTCCCAGAGGCAGTCAACCGCGTCTAGCGTAAGGCTCAATATGATCATGGGTGACAATGCCGTATATAGTACCCTCGATACACTTGAACGTCGAAGAAATGTGAACGTATGCTTTGCTTATTCCCGGAGACGGGAACCCTACTATGCAGAAGTCGTCGGTAGGGTCAGGAGTCGTCCATTTGCAGAGTTCTCTATTACGAATTCAGCTGCTATGGAGGCTCAACATTTACCATAGGTCTCCGTTCAATTGAGGCGACCAGAGTACTAGCAATGTGAATTGATGCCTGACTATTTTGGGTTGATACCGGCTCCTTCTGCATTAAAATCCATCGGGGAAAGGTTGGATGGCCCGGCTGGATCCCGGAAGTATGGATAATATAGTAATGCCGATAACCCTAATGCATTGTAGTATAATCATTTTGCCCGCATCAGAGCTAAGTCGTATTCACAGTGAATTGCCCTCGGTTTTCTAATGTGTGAAGAATGTCAATATGGAAGCGATGTTTGTCGCAAACACGAAGAAATGAAGTATGTATTTTTCGATGCGCACACAACTATCGACTACAAAGGGCAAACACAGAGAAGAGCCTTATGCACTTTGCTGAAGCAAAGTCGAAGGAGAAAGGACGGAGAACCTGGCCGTTCGGTCCGGTCCTTCGCGCAGCATTAAATAATTAGAGTTACATATAGGTTCCGCATTGTCCAGAGTGAAGGGTTTCAACCATATTCAAAATTTCATATCTGATACTCCAGCTTTGATATAGGCCCAGTCAGATGCATGATCGTCTTACAAGCAGGAAAAGGGGGGTGCTGATAACACACGTTAATTACCCTGTAAGTTTATGCATTTCGCCTAATTAAACCTCGCGATCGTGTGTAGACGTTAATTTAGTGACGATCGGCATAAGCATCTTCATCACAAGCGTTTTGTAGAGATAAAGGAAATTTATTTACCAATCAAAATCCTTTAGCACCTATGTTCGGGATTTCTCAGTATTCTCATTGAATTGTCATCGCATTTCCCATACACCGTACGACAGGTTACCGCCTTTGAAATAATTTAGTTGTGGTGGTTTTACCAGCTGTTATAGATATTCCCATTTCCAAATGGAACGTGGACAAACACTACATCTTCTTTCCCTCATCCCCTATTCATAAATTCCCCTCATTACAATGGCACTTACATGTTTGGTGGGCATGGCATGGCATGGCGATTTGCAGCAATAGTGTTGTAGTAGTAGTGCGATCGCTAAGCAATAGTGTTTCGGCAAACTAAGTCGACGTGAAAAATTCCCATAATCGATCCCAATTGCCCTAATTCTGAATACTGTCAATGGCATATACAAATCGTAACATACGCGTGCCGCTAACAAAACATCTCCATAGAGAAACATATCCGATATAACTAACGTGGGAATGGGAATGATGGGAAAAGAAAATAACGAAGAAATTGAGAGCTAATCTCTTATTCCAACGAATACTGATTGTATTTGCATTGATGCATAGATGATCAAGTGTGTCCCACGCTAACGATCGATATTTTTACGCTTTATAAACGTTGAACGAATTTTATGTATATAGTCCCTGGAATAGGCAAAAAACAAATACAGCAATGCATTATTCTATTCAGTGCTGACGATCGTTTACGAAAAACCTCGACTTTCTCAAGTTTCTGTCAGAAGAAGTTTCTCAAGATTAGTTTTGAGACGAACAAACTGCAGGAGTTATATAAACGTGAAGAAATGATTAAACACTCCCCCTTGCCTTCATGTTCCAAAAATTTCAATCAAAATGAAGTTTCCCATAATCCATAGTTTTACAACGCGATCATTGAATTGTTAAATTTCTTTAAATAAATAAATATTTACGCTTTCTACATTTTTACCGCCAGTACACACTATTTCCACACTCTATGACGTATACATATCTTGTTTATAATAAGTTTTACTTTATCTTTAAAGTTAAGTTTTCTTGTAATTAAGGCATAATTAAAAGAAGAAAATATATGATGAACGTACCATAGACTGTCAATTATAAATGGTTTCATAATTTGAACAACATAGAGGACTTTGTTCGCTTACGACCGAATTTTGGTCCATTATATTTGAAAGCTAATGCAATATAAGCATCGCATCATTAACACGTTACGTTACGTTGTGCAGCGTAATAGTAATAGTAATATAACAAGCAGGCATTGCAGAAATCAATTGAAAACTGAAAGCGGCTGGCACGAGATGCACGTTGGATAATCCAAGAGTTAGTCAGTTCGTCAATTTTCTTTGTTGCTCTAGAAGAGACCAAAAGGGTAAAATTGAAATGTGAATTCACAAATCTACCTACTTGCTGGGAAAATAAACAGGATATACATCTAATCATGGAGAGAGAGAGAGAGAGAGAGAGAGAGAGAGAGAGTGAGAATTACCCAAAAAACCCTACAATTTCTCTTAAATTATTATTTTAGGTTAGGATAAGCAACCCATAGCTAGTTCTGTATGCTCCTTAGCCCGGAAGTGGACCGATTGTGATATAAGCATTAATTTATGCATCGGTCAAGGACTGCGTGGACTAAGTAAGAAAAAACTTTTGCCTTATTTTGCAAAATCGAACTTTATTCATCAGCATAGCTTTCTTTCTCTTGTTTTCGGCGAAGACGAATTGGCATAACAATTTCCAAGCCGATGTTGAGTTTGAACGGAATTCTTTTCGGTCACGGAATCATGATTGATTAGCATAAAAATTGACGTTTTTTCATTGCTTAGAAAACAATACATTAGCGTCCACAAGTTCCTTGTAACTCTTAGAGAAATGATCGAATGCCTTATTGGGCAAGACAGGGGAAAAGGAAAGAAAATTTCTGCGCGATAGTCTCTCAAGCTGCTACCATCATCTTTGGCAAAGAGCACTTGGCCATTTTCGGGCTTATGTGGGTACATTTTTGCAATTGCGTAGAGCGAAAAGAAAAGCCTCTTCTGTAGCCGAAAATTTCTTCGAAACATTCTAGTAGAGATTGATGGACGCCGTTGTAATTAACCGATTGTGTGAACTGCAATCTAAATTTCCTGATTAATTAACGGTATTGCAAAAAAAAATGGTGTTACCGGCTCAAAATTACAGTTACAAGCAGCAAAGACAACATAATTAAAATTTATAATCAAGTTGTGCAATTTTTAGGTGATTTAATTAACATTTTTATCTTAACATCAAAATGCATCTGAAACGTGAGATTCTTTCAAACATAAATGCATGTCTTCTTCAGCCGACAAAATCGACAGTATATTAGATTTGTCAAACGCTTGTATCTATCATACATATGCTCTCAGTCAGTCCATCCATTTGCAAATTTATTTAGAATAAGACACCTCCGTGGACATGTAAAGAAGAAGCTATATCAAGCGACGCTTTCGGTGCTGCTGTAACACATCTTCACTCAAAATCAAACGTAAAATTAACGCATTTTCCTTCTTAGCTTCCTTCTCCTTTTGATCGTATTTAGAAATACACTAAAAATTAACAAAAACAAAATGAGTAAGAAAATTACATATCTTTTGAATCGAACTATTAAACGGCCACACCCCCAGCCCTCCCACTCACGATCGTTCATTTTGAACGAGTCGCGTGGCCAAAGCAGATTTTTCATTCGTTACACCTACTTTTAATAGCTACTTCTCACTCTCCTATTTATAGGTGTGGAGTTCTTGCGAACGTCTTGTTGAAGTATTTGTAGCGAGCTTTACATGAATACTTATTTTTTCTATTGTAGATTTTAGGCCTTGGGATTTTGCCACTTATGGCCGTTATCTACGCAACCTGGAAAAAATTTCACCGACAAGAGAAGTCTTGCGAACAGAGAGATATAATTGAATCGTTTCCGAAACTAAAGCTGAGCTTAGCTCTTAGGGGAGTCTTTAACGCGTATTTACGCGCGATGTTACAAACGAAATGATTAAATTTATATATCTTCTTCTTATTATTATCATATAAGTATATAAATATGATTTACTTGTATGTTGTATATTAACATCAAAGTTTGTCATAACAGTTGATGTATCTTCTTTCTGCATCTTAAAGTTTGCTTATCGGTCCTCATCAACATAGTGTTGTTCGGAATTGTTACCACATTAAGTTTTGCTTTAATTTAAATTGCGAATGCAGTCATTAAAATGTGGTGTGAGAGTCTGTTGATGACTGTCATGTTACGGTTTTTCCTTTTTTTTTTTCTTTTTTTTTTTTGTTTGGTTCGTTTCAGCTAAAGCCGTTAATTACATTAAAGCATGTTCACGGATTTTTTTAACTCATTGTCTCGAGTGTTTCTTGCGCATATGATTTATTTTGCTTAACGAAGAAAAAATTAATAAATGAAATGATTTTAAAAATTGCAAGCGAATGGAAAACTGAACGTAGTAAGCACTGAATCGATTATAAAAAAAAAAAAAAACAATTGTGTTCGACTTGGATCAAATGCTTTGAGGTCCAACACTTTCTTGTGCTTGTAGTTTTCTTCAAAACAGGAATGAATTATAGAAAGTGACGTGGACACACTGGCACGACTAAATCGATTCCGCTGCTCATGATCGTAAAGACAACATATCTGCTACACTTGATGATATCTTCAAAGATCTACGAGGAATTGACAACAACTTGTCCTGTGGGAATTATGGCAAAGTAATAAAATCAACAAATTTTTCCATGCGTTTCACTCCGCCTTCAGCGAAAATATTGTACACGTAAGCCAGAAATGAAACGATTGATGGATACACATTTTTCGTTTCCAATCACAAATTACAGCAACAAGACGAAATTAACTAACACATGCTCGTGTCAGATTTAATCAATTTCAACCGAATTTCCTGAAACTGAGAATCCCATGAGAATGGAAAAACCAATCCTCGTATATCTGTAAAAAAAATATCATAACAACTTGTTGACAAAATTGATGGGCGTACTTTGTTTTTGCGTAGTCGTCGTTGGCTCATCATCGCCATTAAATCTATTTTAAATAATTAATGCATTGAAAATAAAGAGTCGTTATTATTAGGCATCAGAGAAACTTTTAAGAACAAATAATGCAGAGAACTGATCTTCTTCGTACTAATGAATTTCATGGAGAACAGGTCCAAAGCAATATAGAATTAGAAGCTTTAATTGAAAGCGTCCACTCAAGCGATCACTAAGTTCCGGTGATAAGGTCACGTGCATGACAGAATTCCCTTTTGCTTTCCTACCTTAGCTTCGACCCTCTCTATGCAAGGATGCGAAGCGAGAAGAGGTCGTATAAGCGGTGAAAATGAATTCTTCTAATCAACTCGCATTCTAAAATACACAGAGCTACTCCAAGATAACTAGACTCTAATATCATCATCTGTTGACAGCTGCCTGAGCTTCAAAGGTACAACTTTTTTGGCATGACTTCAGGGTCGGCATAACATTTTTCCATCATCACTAAATGCATTTTGCGAATGTGTACAAATCAGAGATTCCTAAATCAAGCAGGTGGAGCGAATTATTGGTGGTTAAAAGGTGGTTTTTCTTTTACAAAAACCCACTTAAAAGTCCGACTTTTCTGCGGAGGAAGATTTTGAGAGCCTTTCGGAGGACTAAAATTTCAATCAATATGTCAAAATTTGATGTTGTGTGGATTTTTAATTCCATTCCTAGCAATTTTACTGAAAATATTGATCTTTGATCTTTGATCTCAGAAGTGATGTGCTACATACAAGAGTATAACAAGACTCTGTTCGTTTTTTTTTTCACTCTCTGGTGTCCATTAATAACTTTATGCGCGCCCTATTTACGAATTTATATATAACACCACCACCACTATCAACAAGAAAGCATGAAAGTAAGCATCGCGTGATGAATGGTACGCTTGATCGCGACCTCTCATATCTATTTGAATGGGATCGAGCAAATAAGTTTTAACGCCAACAGAGCACAATACCGTCTCTTTACAGCAATCCTTTCCATCATTCCACGTCTTTCCACTTTCCAGTCAGACGTTAACAAATACTATTCGTTTTTTTTTCCGCATCACCACCATGCCCCACACATATAGAAAACATCCTTAGACCCTAAGCTAATGCATGGATTGTCTTACTGCATATGCATAAAGGGAGTGAGGGAATTATCTTGTTCACTCGAGCTTGACAATATTGATTTACTTAATTATTTATTGTCTATTGTCTATTTTGGAAATGAATTTACAAAGTATGGATTGAAGAGCTGCGGGATAACTTAGATCATACACTCGCCTGCATTGAAAACTCTACCACACTTGAAGTGCACAATATATTCGTAACTTATGTTCGCAGGTCAATTTAAAGAATGCGCGCAATCGTTTCAATACAAACTTAATCCCGAAAACTGTATAAATCACTTACTAAACTGTATAGTTGAAAGTTGCCTATAGGAGCCTGACAGCTGGCGGAAGCCTAAGACAAAAAACTAAAAGTATTTCTTATTTATGCCGTTAAGAGACCTTTTTTCTTTATCTTAAGTACTTTGAGTTTAACCCTTTTATTATCACTTTATTATTATTATTATTTTAGCCAGAGGATAAATTCTACGACTAAAGTCTTAAAGCACTAGCTATCGGCTATCGGCTACAGGCTGTCGGCTACAGGCGAACGGCTTTATTGAAAACTCTACCGCACTTGAGATTTGAAACCACGGCCATTGAGTTGTTGTTGTGTTAGTCGCGACTCTACCTACCCGGCCATTGAGGCGGACGTTATCATTTTATTAATACGATTGCTTCCAAATTCCGATTGCATATATTTTGATGGCAAGGTGTTTGCTATCGGTCAAATGCTTAATGTGAGTTTCTGTTAATTTTACGATTTTTTGATAACCTAGTTGAGAATAAAAAACTAAATTAAACAAGTGAGAAATTTATAATCAGCCGTGACCGACTCATGTAGGCAATCATCATTTTTTATCCTAAGTAAAGTTAAAAAGCAAACCGAAACAACTAAATTTCGATACGCTATAGTATTAGATGCGTGTGATTGATTTCTTTTCATTATTCTACAGTCTTCGTGGAAACTTTCATCGTGTGTGTGTCTATTGTAGTTTTTGCGTAATGGGCAAACAAAGTTGAGAAGGCAAGATGTTCTCAAATTGCGTCCTCTTACGGATGTGGTCCAATTTCAATACAAATCTGCGTGCGAGAACTTTTTAATGTTTCTACCATCTTTCTGAATCCGATAATTTCATTACACAGACAAACTGAGAGATATAGACAGAGATATGTACGGACCGACATACTTGAATCGCTTTTGAAATTGCTGCTGATCAAGAATATATACTTTATGAGATCTATGAAGTTTCGTCGTGGGTGTTGCAAATGTTTTGGCAAGATGAATATACCTGAAAATTAGCTTGATGCCGCTACTCAAGTGATTTAACCTAAATTTAAAATTCTCGATACGTTAAACATCTTTAATAAGCAAAGATAAACTGTCTGTATAATTTGAGATATTTGATTTTGTTTTTGTTTCTCCGAATAAACAAGCGAAATGTTGATGATTTTCGTCCAAACGTAAACATTAAATGTACACCTTCCTCTCAATTTACACAGTTTTCTCATTGACCTGATTAAAGTGAAAACAAGACAAAGATGTGCATCATTCAGTTAGAAAATTACATTCGACTTTAGCCGAACACATTTTATACCCGTCAGCTTTTTCTCAAGTCACAGTGCACTGTAGCTGTGTGTGCCGTGCGATTCATTTGGAATCATTTTCAATATCAACTTGCGTGCAAAAGCTTCCAACGTGATTGTCAAATTCGAAGCCATTAGCTTTATTTTTTCGATCAGAAGAATCTTTATTATATTATATGCATTGCAAAACGACAGACAATCGGACGAACGGAGTGACGGACGGACGGACATGTTAGTTAATGTTGGTCTTTTGCCCAGTTTTGTAGGTCTTTTTGCCTACACAGTTATTCGGACCAACGGAGTGACGGACGGACTGATATGTTAGTTAATGTTGGTCTTTTGCCTAGTTTTGTAGGTCTTTTTGCCAACACAGACAATCGGACGAACAGAGTGACGGGCGGATCGAGGGACGGACATGTTAGTTAATGTACGTCTTTTGCCTAGTTTTGTAAAGTATTTTATTTTTTACGAAAAATAAGAACTTGAGCTTGAGAATACCTCTTAAAAAATGAATTTAAAAAATATTTACTACGTAAGGTTGAATAAAGTACCCAGTAACTCCCGATATGTTAATGAGATTCGCTAATAATAATTAGTTTTCCTCTAAACTGTTATAGATGCCGTTATTATTGCACCAAACATTTATCAGCTACGATCGGAGACTTTGTTCATTCAACATTCGACGCTTTCTTTATATGAGATTTTTTTCTTATTCGATTTTTTTCATTTAATTTTTATTTAATTTATATATATGTACATCTATCTATTAGAGGCACATCTTTGAGGGCGAATATTTTTTGAAAAAAAATTCCACCCATATATTGATTTCAACACAACTGCTAACTTTATTTTTATCTCAATTCAAGTTCTGCGGGATGTGCCACGTGGACGCAATCGGTTCCGACACGTCTTTGTCAGGCTCATTGCCCGTGGGAATGTTAACAAAAGTCTTCTAATTAAGTTTTCCATCAGCCCTTATGTCGCTTATCTTTGCTTCAGCTAATTCTTTGAAGGCTCTATTCCTTATACGCCAAAGCCAGCTATCTGAGCGTATTCATGCTCGTAGCAACCGGTAATCCTGGTTTCCAACGATAGGGATTGATGGTTGATTTATTAAGTATATAGCAGTAAAAAATGCTTGACACCGGCTAGTATTACAAACTCTTCCAAACATCCTTAGGTGTAAGGGAGCCGATACCCTCATTTAGTTTAGATTGTGTTAAACGAGAAACGTCCTTACCGAGTAGGACACAAACCGGAAGATAGACTTCGAAATCGAAATTAGTCTATTCGCCTTTTCCACTCCATTGAAAATATCCGCTTGAGAAATATCCTGGTAATCAAGAGTCAATTAATTTTTTGCTTTTATTACGTGCTTGCAAAAATGTTGATCACTTTTCACTTGAAAAAGGCATTTATTGTGGAAAATTGGTAAAACTTAATATTAATATTAATCAAAATAGTTGCCATCATATTTTTTGCAATATTTTATAATCTTTTTGTCAACACGATGTTATCAAGTTGAAAGAAGATTTGGCAGCGATCCATCTAGCGACCCATTTTCGTACTTCTTCAACTTTGCGCATCTGCGTGTCAGCCAAGCCGTGGTGCACCGATCTGAACGAGTGATAGTTAGGAGACATCATGTCTGGTGAGTACACTGAGTGTGGCAGAGCTTCCCATACGAGCTGCAACAGTGTATCCTGGACAACTCTTGCAACAAGTGGCCAAAATGGCATTTTCAGCGAATTCGCGAGATAGGCATTTCTCTACGCTACATGATTAGCTGAATATATCAATAATTTTAAATGGAAAACTGTTGTTTTATGTAGAGGAAGGTCCACAACCATCCAATTCAACCGTTATGTACATACCCCATTTCCCATTTTTATACCTACCACTGTAAGCTGGTGGTATATTCATTTCTTTCTTTTTGCCTTAGTATATGTAACACCCAAACGGAAGCTTCGGAGACCCTATAAAGTGTATATATTTTTGATCAGCGTGAAATTCTGAGTTTATTTAGCCATGCCTGCGCGTCTATGTGTCTGTATGTCTGTGTGGTGTGTGTTGTTGGCACACTCGTGGTCGCAACAATAAGATATCAACTTGAAATTTGGTAGAAACATTGGCACTTTTTGCTCGCAGGTTGGTATTGAAAACGCTCCAAATTGGTTAGAGCGAAAGCGAGGAGTGGAGCGTAAACTGAACGCAATTCCGTTTTTTTAACAAAAATTTTTAGATTTTTGCTCGTTCCTCGGAAATCAGTAAAGTTAGAAAGTTGAAATTTTTCACATTTACTTTACGCAACACTCTTTACGTGAAAGAGTGGATACAATCGACCATGCCCACGTAAAGTTACAAGTAATTCAATTTTATTTTTTTCATTGTTTTTTTAAGGTTTTATGCTTATTTATCATAAGGCAAACCAGACAGAAACCAATGTTTAAAACTACTTTGAATATTCCTCCAATCGGGATATATTATCTGTCTGAAAATGGATTAATTCGAAAATGAATAGGATAGACACCGCGATTAAGTTTTTCTTTATATAACCAGCGATATGGGTTTCAAATTAAAGAACTTGGAGTGTGGAATGCGAAAAGGATAGTGATGGGTATGCGAGATTCATCGCCCGCCGAATAAAATTTTCTTAATTGTTTTTTTTATCATTTTTACCTGTAAAAGTCGCTGATCAAAATTTTTGCAAACATCTCATAAATTGCCTAAAGGCTGCAAGTATATAAAATCATCATGAAAATTATAAAAATGTGTAACGATAAGCACGAACACATATATATATATATATACATATATATATGGATTCATGACGAGTCTTCAACAATTTTGCAATCAAATGCATATTTTAAATCTCTTCTTGTGAAACGAAAAGCGATTTTCATTTTAAATTGAACCAGTTTTCATTGGTTGCTTGGAAGAAAGCACAAATAACGCCTGCACGAATAATCGGTATCGCTTTCATCAGCTACATCCCGCCTTATCCTTTCATTTTTCGCAAAGACTTGATTCTCTTCTCGCTTTTTAAATGTCCTATAAATATAATCAATCGCCAGCTGATTATAGAAATTTGGACGTCGATCTTTTTTTATGTATCGCTTAAGTTGTGTGTGTGTGTGTTTGTTTTCCGCATTATAATAAAAATAATTAAATGATTTTGTTGAATATTGAAATTGATTCTATTTTAAACCATACTCGTACATGATTTCGACAATATCCGGCTGAAAACATTCGAATGTTTTAAAATTATATCCAATTTACATAAAATTTCTTTTTACCGCCAACGAAACAAAACAAAAACATCGAAAATAGTTGCTGTTACGAACTTTAACAAAAAAAAAAAAAAAAAAAAAAAAAAAGAAAAAGCAGGAGGAGTTGACTCACAAATTAGCCAAGTTCAATTTAATCTTTCTTGTTGTTTTTCCTTTCATTTACAGTATATTAAAAGAATTTGTAAAATTGCCGGCAATTTTTTATTTAGGAACAGAAGGCCCCCTCCCGCCATCTTCATAAGTTAAGGAGACGGAAAAATTATTGAAGCACAAATCAACAGAATCACGCATTAAATGTCTGGCAAAATGTTATAGAGAGTGTAATGGAAAATTTTTTTATTTATAGGCATTTTTTTTGTTTTTTTTTTTTTTTTCAATTTTGAATACATATAAATATATATTGGGAGAAAAAAAGAAAAAAAATGAGTACGCATTTTGCAACAAAAAAAAGATTAAATGGAAAATTTTTTTCAGATAACAACAAGCGTACATAAGTTGAGTGGGTTGGAGAAAGGTGCACTTGACAGGTTGTCAGAGGGAAAAGAAGAACAATTTAATAGATGTGCAATGAAGAGACAAAAATAAAATAGCAAAGACATTTATTCGGGTTTTTAGGGAAACGGAAAATGCTTGAGAGTGTCATACCCCTCGAAAATGCACCTGCATAACAAGATGAAAGACGAAACTAAGGGGCAACTGTAGGATACCTCTGTAGCAAATTTGAAAAGAGCAGATGGAAAGAAAGGTAGGAGTCATTAAACATACATTTAAAGAGAATATTATAGCAACATAGCCGCTTTTCTCGCGGCCCTTCACAAGTTATCGGATGTAAGTTTTTGAATCTAAAGAAAACAAAATTACAAAAATACAAATTTCGCCCAAAAACAGCAATATTTCGCTAGAGAATGTTATTTGAAAGACACTGAACCAAATTCAAGTGAATACAATGAAAATTATTGGAGTGGTTTTGTCGGTCATTTCGAAATATTATTTTCGACTATTATTCTCCATTGGTTTGCAATCCAAAGATAATAAAAATACGGTTCCAAATTCATTATTACACATGATCTTTCCTCGGCGATTATACACTAAAAGTCCCGCCTTGCTTTATTTGACAAACACAGAATCGCATATTTTACGCTTTGCGCTTTGCGAAAGAAATAATTCTATAGCCGAATCCATAATCAACTCGGAAAACTTTATTCGATTATTATGATTATTTTTTAGATGCAGCATTGACAGCATTCCAGTGACTATCAGCCTCGTGTATACCACTGAAGCGGATTTTTATTATAGAATCAAAAAAAAAATCTCTACTCATTCTTCCAGATCAACCTCATCGGCCTCATAACACTTAAACAATATTCCCCGGTTAATAGTTTCATCTGGCGGAAGAAATTCATTGCACACAAGTCACCGCGATAAGCAAAAAAAAGAAAGCTGTCACGCTAACCTTCGTCTTAGAGCGACTTTGGCGGGCACTTTTTCCACGATGTTGGTTAATTATTTGCATGTTAGTTGTTTGCACGTCGTGCACAAAGGTGTAACTCTTCTCTCCAGCAATTACCGCAAAATTCCATAACGTCCTCTTAGTCGAAAATCATGGTTTCACATATACACCAACAATCATAAGCAACTTTATGACAAATTTTTCTGCACGATCCTGACCGTTTGTGTAATATGTTTTAATCGTTATCGTGAATTGAAGGAAACATCGTTTATTTAGGGAGAAGACAAATAGGTAAATTATAATCGCCTGGAGATGAACATTACACATACATTATATAGTTCAAATATAAGTCAATAAACGCGATAAGTTTGTATAAGCTTTCCGTGGGATGCAGTGGGGCTAGTAAGATTAGCAAGGCTTACATATTACAGTCAATGTGTGCGTAGTATTTAAATATTATCTTATTTTCAAAAGTTATTGCGCACCCATTGGCTGGTAGATGAATACCTGCCCTGATCAAAAAAATGTATAACATATACTCCATTTTGGAGGATGTCAGGTTAGCTATAGCCTATATATAAGTTAGTTAAAATTGGACTAAGACACCCAGTAATGAGATTAAGCACAAGGAGTTTACAACCCACTCGAAATTAGCTGGCAGGAGCATAGGCTCGATACAATGACGCAACTAATATGCGACAAAGCAATAAGCGAACAAACCAATAGTTGGGAAATGATTTCCACGATTTCCATCTTAGATTTAGCACAAATTATAATTGTGATGCTACAAGCATTAAAATATGAAACACTGTTCCTTCACTATTGTTTACTACACTCCGGCTAACTTAAGCGATTTGTTAAAAGTTCAGCGCGTTATCATATCTTACGACCAATCGGTATCAAAAATAAAAATATTCTTTTGAAAAATCAAGCGATCCGATAATCAGATCTTCAGCAGTAGCCTCTGAAAACGGATTGAGTCGCAGTATGTGCTTACTTTCTAAGTAACCCTCTAAGATGACCATACTCTTAATATCCTAGCGGTAGTGGTCAAAGATTTGAAAAATTTAGCCAAACTTGAATACAATTTCTTTTTCGTTTGTTCGTTGGATACCCATTAATGTGGCTATCGTTCCGCAAAATCTGCATACAACTCTAATGGCTATTAATTGGCGTAGATATCTTGCAATTTTTCATTCCGTTGTTCCGGTTTTCGACATCGTTTTGCCTATTTGTCATTGTAGCACCCACAGTCGGCCATTTTCGCTACCGATCTGCTAAAGCTAAGACTGTTGCAGATTTCTCGGCAACTCCATATCGGCGAATATATGCTATCTGCGTTGCCTACCTTTAGGCTATTTAAAAGTACAAAATAAAAAAGTTGAAAAGTACTCCTTGGCTCAGTGGATTTGCTGATAAATAGGTCTCACCCCATGGAGTGAGTCAAGAAGTGGGTGAGAAAAACCACTTCCTCAAATATTTAAAAACAGAGTAATAAAAACTGTTTTAAATGAATCGAAATGAGCTGACTTGTTTTATTGTGGCCGAAAAATCGAATGCCTTCAAGCGCTTTGGTAATTGTGGTAGGGTTTTAGAACGAAATATGGTAAAAAATAGTTATAAATACTTGGCAAGAAGTTTGAATACCACGTAATAACTTAATCAATATAATTGGGAGATCATTGCCACTTTTAAAATTTGTCTGCACTCATCAACTATAACGTCATATATATGTATATACACATGCTAGATTTTAATTTTTTTTTAACAATTTTATGGCTAATGGCCAAATGGACCGTCGAATGGGGATAGGATGATGCGAAACTGGGATGAAATCTTATTCGGGTCAAGACTATACGCCAAGATACCTTATGATATCTCCAAATCTTATATTTGCGTATCAACAACGAAGAAGCAGATCCTTCTGCGATGAATCGAAATTATTTGCAACAAAACATTAGCAATTAGAGAGCGTAAAAGCCGGTCCGAAATCTCAAATTCAATGTTAACTATGTATGTTAGCTTAATGCCAATATGTCATGTTAAGGAATTGAAGAAAAAAAAAACCAAAACAATGGCATTCTCTTAAGGATTAAAAAGTAACACGAGGACCCTTAAGACTTTCACTCGACAAACCTTCGTGCTTCGTTTGCACTCATTAAAAATGCCAATTGCCGAAGGGTTGTCTAACGAGTTTTAGTCTTTATGATCGTCGTTTGGAAAGTTTCTCGATTATGAGTACAACACATATACATCTACATAATATATTTTAAAATGTAAAAGTATTGATTAACGCAAGTAGTAATAAAATTAATGGCTACTTAAAATGCATCAAAATTAATTAAAGTAAAGTAAATCAACTCCTCATATGCAATAAGTTTCACACCTTTCTTTTGAAACCGGTTTCTTTATATTCAATTTTCAACTTAAAAATACATTAAAGCGCTTTACTGAACAAGCAAGTAATAGATGCACGAATTATTGAACTGTGATTGCTCTTACTCAACGCAGTAAGGTGAAGTTGGTTTTTATTTCATTTATGGAAAAAATTGCAAGCATGTTTTGATTTTCTAATTATTTATGCTTTATGCGTGGACTGGTAGAAGCATGTCTGCAACAATTGGGTCAGCTTGAAAACAAAAAGAAGGAATAACTTGAAAACAAAAAAAAAACAAAAAAAAAAACAATTTAATGCTTCCTGGAGTAAACAATATTTTATTACAAAGACTACATCCTTGATAATCGTCATAAAACATAAGCATACATTTCCGGCATTGTTATAGCTATCGCTAAGCGAGTATAGTAGTTTTTGTCGTTCCGTTTGTAACACTAGCAAAACGATGTTTTCATCGGACATCCTGCAAAAAAATACATTATCTCGTTGCGGCATATCAGATCAGGATACGTCCCTGACTCGCCTTCGCTACGATCAGTCACTCGTACGTTGATCGTCAAGGCAAAGGAGATGATTGGGGATTTTAATTATCCCTCTTCTCTTTATAGATCCTAATGCATGTAAGGGTGTAAGGATGTGTTTCAAATAGCAGTGTTAGCGGCATATCAAACGAAAACGTCATCCTCAGATATCAACTTTATTTTCATATGGCTTTTAGGCAATTTTCTCGACGGACCTTTGAACTAATTTAACTAATCTCTTCTATTAAACTCGATATTTATTTTTCGTATCTTTATTTACTTATAGTTCTGCACTCTAAATCAAGGAATCCTACCACTTTAATACTATCACTTGAATACATGTTGACGACACATTTACTTTAATAAACACTTTATAGTTGGCTCTGTTTTAATTTTAAGTATAACATGCCAATCAGTAATTGCCGGGACTGACACATACTTTATTTTCTATTTTTTCATTTTTTTTTGATGGTAATATTGTTAATTAATTATTGCTTTGTGATGGGAAAAAATATCGTGTGATCTAAACATAGGCTTGAAAAGTTTTATGGCAGCTCTGCTCAGACGGCTTTAGACGGCTTTTGTATGGAACGAAGTGATTAAGTCAGAAAACATTAACAAAAAAAAATACTGAAAATCCTTCTCAACAATGAAAAAGTGAAATCACAAAGAATAACCGATATCCTAAGGACATCAAAAGTCAATGTATTTTGCATTTAAATTTTGGACATGGGAACGTTTGTTTTCCAACCATACGCCGAATTTTGTGACAATGAGCGCAAAACTCAACTTGAACGTTGGTGGAATTTAATGAATCGCAGCGCAATGTATTCTCCAGATCTAGCCTGCAGCCAATATTATCTGCCTGTAAATTTCAAAAGAATACTAACGGGCAAAATATTTGCATAAAAAGTGAAGAACTTTTGACTTTTCGATAAATCGTTCCATAAAAAAAAAAGAAAACATTCGACAACCACTGAATTGATTATACCATCCCTGGCGGAGACTATTTTGAGTTCTACCACGACAAAAAAGAATTGTTTTCTTTGATAGTCCCGGGAATTATTGATCGAGGTACTAATTGCACTATTCGATACCTTAGTGAATGAGTAGTAATTTATGAAGAAGGGAAGAAAAGGAAAACAAAAAAAAAAGAAGATTGAAATATGAAACTTTGACTACATCTGCACGAAACTATCACGGAGACAAGCATTGTCAAGAAAGAAAAATATGCCAGAGAAAAGCATAAGACCTAGTTTAGGTCGCATCGTAATTGCGGATATTTATACTTATGCATGAAATTATGTTTTATTATTTTGAGCAACCACATCTCATTTCATAGTCGTGTGTGGCCTTTAATGCACAAATCTGTTCGTCACGTTCGCATTTGCATTTTTGTATTTGGTATTGTTATTGGTAAAAGTATCTATGTTTTTATCCGGGATCTAAATTCAATCTTCGTATTCATATTGCACAGCGAACACATCAATTACCGATATACGTTAAATGTAAATATTAAGTGATTTGTTGTCTCCCAGATATGGTCCAATTTTGCCTACCAAAAGGAAATATTCGAGCAATCACAACTACGAAAAAACAAAAATGGAGCGTATAAATGAAACATGAGCCACATGCGAAGAGGAAGTGTGCATTTTAATCGATTTAGTCAAGGTTGTTCATTCAACCGACTTTTCCGTCAGCTGTGCGGATGCTCAATATCGTAACAATTGTTCTAGAAAATTGAATTTTTCTGACTTTTCGTCGAGAAGGCGGAAATATGAACAAAGGGACTAAGCTGAATAGAGAGAGAAGCACACACTTAACGACGATATACAAACGTTTGCTACATTTTACCGCGACGAATATTGCTTGGTGTGTTAAATCTTAAACTACAAGCATATTTTTCGAATCTACCCATATGCATAGGTATATATATATATATATATATATAGGTATATGTGTTTATATATATATATTGGATTGGTGGGAAAGTTCTATCATATTTTAAATAAATAAGACTGAAGAATGACGGACGCGGAATTGTTTTGCAATTGGAAAAATTAGGTGTGAGTCGCTCTCCAACGTGGACAGGAAAGTGTTTTTATCGTCCAGATCGAAGAAGAATCTTCTTTGAGACTGAAATCATCGGAATGAAATTTGGCAAACTATCTTCTGGGCTCTTAGGTTGGAACGTTTATAATTTCACTTCGGATGCGTTGTTTCCTCTCTGGAACCTGTACCAACCGAAATCTTTTAAGTTCACTTTTTCCACAACTAACTGGTCAAAGTGATTGCAACTAATATATGAATAATAAGATAAATTAAGTGCGGGCACTAAAACAGGCCAGAACTTCCCCCATCTACCTAATATTTATATAATAATAACAATAATAATAATAATAATAATAATAATAAATTTTTATATTTAGCAAAGTGGTAGAAGACACCTTTCATTTTACAAACACTTGACGTTTTTTCCATTTGGCGTGTGTGCACACATTCTCTACCATGTGCTTTCTTGATACACACACGGCGCACAGCAGCACAGAGAAGGCCACAAACAGCACTGCTGCTGATAGGTTAGTTTAAAAAATGTAGTCGATGAAGTTTCTTTGCGCACTTGTAAGGATTGCTGGGTAAATTATCAAAGATTATTTTCATTGAATTAAACCAAATAAGAAAAGTAAGCATTTCATATAATTGCAGTGTGTTTGTTGTAAGGGCAAAGTAAACGTTTGCGAGAAAGAGAAGAGACAAAACAAAAGCGTTTATTTGAGGAAAATTGAAAGAAGAAAGTAAGTAATGATTTTATTTACACAATTAATGTGTAGCGTTCCACTCGTCTAACAAATATAAACGCTTTGAACGATTTCCTTTATTTCACATTTACTTGGAAACCTTAGGTCGCACCAATTGTATCGGTAAAATGGTTACAAATTTGTATTTGTTGTATTCGCTATAATATTAAAAAACTATAGCTTCCAAGTTGTGCTGTGTGAGTCGCTGGGTATTGTCTCGCAATCACCATACAATTGAAATTGTATTTAACGATATCTCTGAGTGTTACTGCAAATGTCATGGTAAGCTCGATTTTACAAAAATGAAAAAAGAGCTAGGCTTTAACAAACAAATTTACAATACAACAATACAACACACTCATGCACAAGTCAGTATATTTTATATTTAAAATACATCTTAAAACGAAAACCAAAAAAATAAAATTTAAACAACAAATAGGACACTGACTGCAACTGCCATTTAATGGTTATTTTATATTAAAACTCTTCCATTTAACTTGCCCGAGGTCAATTCTCATTATATCGAAAGAGTTGAATGAAAATTTTCTCGCTTTTCCTGCAAATTTCATTACTTTTATTTGCCTTTTCTTCCCCCCGCCGTAGCAAAACTAAAGACTCCGACTTGTAAAGACTTTCTTCTTTTTTGCATAAAATCTTTCCACTTCGACATATGTTGTACGCAAAAAATGAAAGAATCATATAAATGTCTATTCTCGCGGTATTGTGAAAGAAGTGAAATGAAAACTTTTTACTTCTTTACAGAGAAAATGACATAACTGAATCATTTTTTTTATTTACTCACAACTTCTTTTCTTCATGCTATGTTCCCAAAATTTCGCTTTTCGCGTCTCGCTTCTCGCTTCTATGAGGGAACATTTTTCGATTCGTTTCGAATGCGAATTCGAGTATTTCTGTAAACAAACTAGCTAGCTACCTACCTATTCTAGCTATTCATTCTGGAGAAAATGCTTCTTTCTTCTTGCTTCGAAAGTTTTTCTACCCCTTGTTCACAAAAATGTCGAGTAATCTTAAATTCATAACTAACTCAATTTATTCATAGCACATATCCTTTTCAGAGCGTTGTGCACTTTGCTTTAGATATGAGTTCGCATGAGTTCCGTTTCCTCCTATTTGTGGAACTTTAATTGCTACCTTTGGCGAAGAAAAATGCAGCATTGTTTTCCACATCCATGTTCCGCAAATCGAAAATCGCAAATCGCTTCCTTGTGATGTGTCGCTTTGTAAACAACAGCACATCACGAATGAAGGATAAGTTATATGTAAAATTATTTGCCCACATTTTTGTAAAGAGTGGCGATTCCAAGATTATAGATGATCCTGTCTTTTGTTTCCATATATAGCACGATTAAACTTTTCGAGTGCCATTTTGGCACTCTCAATTCCCGGCATCGGCTGATCAAGAAGTCGCCATTTGTAAGCTGAGTTTCAGGCCTGGGATGGCTCCTAGTGATCCTAGGTGTCATAGACATCGAGGCGATTTTCTAAGAGACGATACCATTCGTCGCCTTATTCATTCAAAATCGATTTGTTCTTCTTCGTCCCGAATTCAAGAAATCATCAACAGATGATTCACTGTGCTGAGCAAAGACACTTTGCCTATTTGATAGAGGGATTCACTTCTAAACGCATGCATGTATATATACCATCTTATGCATCTGCATCTTATTCTCATGTAAAAGCATACTTTTCATGGGATCTCTTTATAGGATCGGGGCCAGAATATATACGTACTCCGTCAAATTGCTATTATGAACCAAATCTCATCGGAAAATATGAAAAATTAGAGTTTTTTGCCATATAACCGGTGTCACCATGGACCCATGTGATCAAAATTTGATGCAGTCAATCTTCATGACAGACAATGATTCTGGCCGGGTTAAGAAAATGACTATAAATCGATTGGTCTAGTGAATTGTGACCCTCTCTCTAAATTCCTCTGGGTATAACGTACGTATGCGCAAGCATAATATATCCGGTACTATCCGGTAGTTAGAGGACTATAAAAAAACAAGTTAGGTAAATACGGTTGTCCGTTGTTTAGTTCAACTACTTTCTGTTGGTGACGCTGCACGCGCACTTGTGTCATTTTGCAAATATTTCTTTCATATTTTGCTCGTTCGCAAGGGACAAATACATTTACAATTATACAAATACTGGACTAATAGAAAAGTTTCTTTATTAGGAGGAGCTTCTTAGGTTTCAGTTCAGTCTTTCAGGCTGCATTACTTTAGTTTACGTACTAATGTGATGTTATATCCATATATCACACTGGGGCATACAGTTTTACAAAATGAGGTCAGCTTTATCGTCCAGAGCTGGAATGAATGTTGAGCACGTTATGCGTTCTGCAAATTGCAACGCCGTATAGGCGTGACTCTTAGTCCTAGAGCGGACGAAGAAGTAAATTGATTTTTCAAATTTAACTGGCAATCGTTTACGCTTCTGCGGCGATTGAAATAAAAAGCGTTGACTTCTCCGCAGAAGACATGACTTTGATTGGCATAGCTTTTGCGCGAAATACTTGAATTTTTTTCATTCTTTCTCTTTACTTCCTTACCGCTTACAACATCAAAGACGCGCTGCACAGAGCTCATATGCTGAAATATATACTAAGCATTATTTAAAATATTATAAAATAATTATTTCATTGATTAGATATGCATACGCGAAATATTGTTTCTTCCGCATACACAACATGTACATATATATACATATATTTTCTTTAAAAACTATTATGTATTTTAGTTACAAGATGTTAATTATTTTCACATATATATATATATATATATATATATATATATATATATAACATTTCTCTTCTTCCCATAATTTCGTGTATTATTCCATGACTAAGAGAAAAACGAGAGATTCCCAATAACAGAGGAAATAGAATAAAATTTCTGAAATAAAAACTATAACAAATTGAAAAAAAAACAAACATGGAAATGAGTCTTTTTTTTTTTTTTTTTGCGAAACACTAATTTTTATTTTCAATATTAAATATTAGTCTGAATTCTTGAATAAGATATCGATGATGAAGGCAACGAAAGGAATGAGAAAAATGAGATGCTTGGTATTCGGAATGGAGGAGTTAGTTCTATTCTATATTATAAACGCCTTCGAATTTCAGAAAACGCATTAAAACTTTTTGTATTTTTTTTTTTTCAAATTCTATTAGTTTGTTCTTTGCCATATCGGGATACTATGCTAATAACAGACAGCAAATTCATTTCATAGTGTGTAAGGCTTTAATGTATAACACAAGACTGGCATGATGAGATATAATTAGATGTTTATTCTTTATTTTCAATGAAACGATCGAAACGTCTAACAGCCAGAGAGAGTGAGTTAAAGAACGGATCAAGAGAATTGAAATTTTCAACTGAAGTGAAATACTCGCATTTATTACTTTGATAGTTTGAATACGTTGCGAAAAGTGATGTGCAGTGATAAGCAGTGACCGAGTCAGACTTGCAATTTTAATAATGAGACCATTAAATTGACCGCCCTAATCAACCAATCAATCCAGCGAGAGCAATCAATACGAAGTTACTTAATATCTGTTAAGAAAATTTCTTGTTTAATTATGTTTGATGTTGCATAAATATACAGGAAACCACAAAAGCGGGAAATGATGAAATTAATACAAAAGTAGTTCCCTATCTTTACTTGTCTCTCATTATATTGCGAACATTTTCAAACTGATATAAATGTCAATTTTTATCCTTTAAAATAAGACAATTTATTTAATGAAATCGAATTTCAAATTGTATTTGAGTTTTTCGATGCGAACGAAAATCTTTAATAAACTCTGACTCTGACTCTGACTCTAGGTCTGTCTCTGCCGCGTTCATTGAAATAAATATTCAGAAAAGATAATATACCCGTTAGCCCTGAAGCGTAAAACGGTCAAATACACAATGGCAAAGTAAGGAAAAAAAAACTTAATTAAACTTACCTTCAAGCGAAAATTTGTATCGTCAGTAATGCTTTCGAATATTAAGTAACTTATTATTATCAAAGTTTTTGCTAACAAAATTTTAGCTTTCAAGTTGAAGAATTCTTTGAAATCGCGGTGAAAATTCGGAGAGGAAACCAGTAACACAATGAGATCATTTTGAGAAGTTGTTAAAAAAAAGGTCACATTCGGTTTTGAGTTTTTTTTAATAATAAAAAAAAAAAAAAATTAAAAAATTAACAAAAAAATACATTTATATATATATGAAATAAAATAATATACGCAAATGTGGTTATTGTTGTTTTTTTTTTTTTGTTTTTTTGTTTTTTTGTTTTTCTCTTTCAATCGTTTATTTTATGTTTTTAATGTTTTTAACAAGCTGAATACGCTCGCCCAGAACGCCAATCTCGCACACTTGTTAATACCATTCGAGAGAATTGAAAATTTAAAAGCAACGAATCAAACTCTCCCTCTCCTTTTGATTTTGGTTTTGCTTTTCTTTCTTCTTTGTACATGGAATGGTTAGAACTTGTTTCTGTTGACTGATATACTTACACAATCGTTACAGACATTTATTTAGGCGCATTCACTCACACAAACACATCCGTTCAAATCAATTTTGTCGTTGCTTTACTGTATTTTGTTTCTCTTAGCTTCTTTTTTTTTCTTCTTCAATACTTAGTTGTGTTTTTATATTTTTTTTTGTTTGTATAGAACAGGTAGTCAATATCTGAGGGTATAGGCATGTGTATATATGCCAGAAAACTACATGAGGACAAAAGAAAAACTCTCGCATCTAACTTAAGTGTCAGTTAAGGTATTTTATTGTTTTCTTCAAATTTTTAATAAATTAACTAACATTCGTAGAAAAAGGATGAGTTCCACAAATTTATTAAAAGAAACCCTTTATTTATTTACACAGTACGTAACACTGTACGCTTTCACTTTTTTTTTTTGAATTTTTCACTTTTTACCGTTTTTCAAAAATATCATCATTTGCATAAAAGAAAATAAGTAGAAAACTAGCGTTTTGCTTTCTTACTCCAAATATTTCAGTTTACTGCATTTATTATTACATTTAGCTCACGACTTAAATTATTTCATATATAAATAAAAGCATTAATATGCTGGGTAAAATTAACTTAACTTAACACAACACATTAAACAATATATTTACGTAGACTATTTCGATAAGAAACACACCCTCCAAACAAACAAAATGCTAACTGACTGAATTTGCTCATTTACATTTCAGTGCTTCTTGGCCAAAACGAGCTAACATTAGAGAATGAATCAACACATGCTCTTTCGTGCATTACACACAGTTAAATAAAGAGAAGATCCGAGTATGAAAGAAAGTCCATTAATGGTTACGAAATTAATATCTCTTTACCCGTGCCAAAGTCATATATTTCTCTTCTCTATTTAATTTTACCACGGAATACATAGATGTTCCAACATTTTGTTCAAAATTGAAATTAGCCGATTCTTAGGGAATTTTTGTGTATCTGTTATCAATAACAGAAGTAACGCTGTTAATTGCTTCCTCTTGCATGCCTATCATTTGCGTAGGCATAGATTCTGTTAATAGTTTCGTGATATGGCGTCGCAGAGTGTTCTTATAATTGAAAGAAAAAAAAAAAAAGAAAACCGGTTCAAATTGCTTAAGTGTTCAACGCTTAACGCAAAATCCGTTAAACACACAGCTTGCTTGCATTGCCAGCATTTGTTTAGGTGAACACTTATGAGGAAGTACAAAATAAACGAAGAGAAACATATCTTTCTAATACAAAACTTCCTTGAGTCAAAACACAAAAAAAGGATAAAAACATATTTCTTGCAATCAGAAGACGATTTCAATTATTGCTACTCACGTTCACTCTATAGTTAATAGTATAAAAATTATTGTTAATCAGCCAACTTTAAAGGAACATTTCAGCGACAAAAGAAAATGGATAACGATAATTTAGTTTGGACTATGATAACAGTCCATGAAATGTAGGAACGTTATCGTCCTCGCCCTAAATACAAAATACAAAAAGCGACGCTGCATAAGATTCTTACATTAAAACTAAGATGTCGACGCATTGTCTTTGACCGCCTTCAACTATATGTATTATACTGACGTCGAGCAATTTAACGTACGCGTGAATCCTGAAATAAATAACCTTCTTCTAACTTTGCCGGCAAAGATGTTAACGAAATGCTCGTATAGATCGTCTATATCTGCTAAGTGCAGATTATTCTTAATACTGCTGTAAGGTTCTCATTTGTTGTAAGTGCTAGTAATAACAAGATTTACCTTGGGTTGTTTGCAGATACTTGGTTCATGGAACAAGTCTCGGTTACTTATCGCTCAGTGCGTATGGGTCCCAAAGTGGAGGTGGCATTGTATGCCATTCGCGCTTTAGGGAGAAGCTTACTTGACAATCGACTAGAGCTGCCCTACACAAAATTCATCCCAGTCGTTAGCATTGAGTTCCCGTACTATTTTGTGGACGACGCAGCATTTCCTCTATGAGACAACCTAACGAGTCTTTGCCCTGACATTCTATTACCACAAGACAGGGAAACTTTCAAAAAAAGGTTATCCCGTGGAAGAAGGAAAATCGAAAAAGCGTTCGATGCACTAACATCTCGCTGGAGAGTGCTGTTAAGCTCCATTAATATGAGTCCCGAAAACGCTGCAGCAGTGGTGAAAGCTTGAAGGTACGCTGCCCTTCTGAGTCCGATTTGCCCATCATTGGCGCAAAAAAAGAATAGAAATGATTCGGACTCTGATTCTCTTCAGCTTATCCCACTAGCTCCACTATGTCTGTTAATCTAAACATCACTTCTAAGAACTTATCGTCCTCAGCCTTTCGCTTGTAAGTCTGTAAGTCTAGTCCTTTCCCAGACCAGGCTGGGCTGCTTTCATTGTTGGAAAGTTCTGGACTTTGAACCAATTCCATCACCAGCTCAACCTTCAACAATCCAGGTTGTTTCAGTCCTATAGAAGAGACGCTGTTTATACACCCAATGCTAATACACATGTTCCACTTACGCGTATTCGGTATTCGGTGCTACGAAATCTGCCAGAAAGCTCATTGTATCATAAAATTTCCATCTGGCAACCTCAGGAGAGGCGGCGCTGCCCAAAAGTGCCTTTTTAACTAAGTCTTACAAAAAGCAGAAATTGAATTCGACTGTTTGTACATTTTTTATATTGTCTTTATCAGACATAGCAAGTTCTAAGCGTATAGCTTCTCAAATTTTTTCTCTTATCGTTTTATTGCGACAGCCTGGGAAGCGTTTGTTATAAAGTTCTTACCGTTGATAAACCGCACTTGTTAGCTGTTCGTCCCTTTTTGTACCCATTACCGAACGATGAGGGGTATATTTATTTTGTCAAAGCGTTTGCAACGCCCACAGCGTCAGAGACTCCACAAAGTATATATATACATTCGTGATCAGCATCAAATTCTCAATCGATTTGAGCATGTTCGTCTGTGCGCCTGTCCGTCTGTGCGCCTGTCCGTCTGTGCGCCTGTCCGTCTGTGCGCCTGTCCGTCTGTGCGCCTGTCCGTCTGTGTAATGTCGGCCGCAAAAATGAAGCTATCGACCTCAAATATGCCAGAAATATTCGAAGTTCTTGCACGCAGGTTGGTATTGAAAATGGGCCAAATCATTTGAAGGACTCGCCCACAGTATCACACAAACTGAGAATACCTCCGTTTTTCAAAAGAAGTAAACAATTAGTTTCTTGCTGTAGCTGATGCTGTAGCTTCTGTGCACAAAAATGGAAAAAATTGACCACATCTATCCAATATTACAGTGTATCAAAATCGAATTATTTTTTCAATACCTTTATAGCACACAGAAACAAGCTTCAAAAACCCCATAAAGTATATAAATTCTTGGCCAGTTACAACCCTTGAATGTTGTTTTCACAGCATATATGAAACCATACGAATTCGGTTTGCTTTTGTAAACACGTAAGTGTTTTAAAAGTTTGCCAAAAAACGCGCGTTAACGCACAACGTTACGCAAACTAAATTTTTGGCTACATTTAAATCTACACGAGCAACTTTCTTTTGACAGTTTGTGAATCATGCACAAGCCATAAAGCAATCTTTGTGGTCAGCACTTTAAGCCAGGATTAATAATAAATTTTTGTATTTCATTAATTTATTTAATTATTTACTTCTAGAATATAGGCGATATAATAATAATATAGACGCCGTAACTAGATTAGATAAAGATGAATATAATAAACTATAACGTCATTTTTTTTAATAATAAATAATTTCTTCATATTTCTTGATATGAAAATTTTCACTGAAATTTGTCAAAGTATTTGGCAAACATAGAAATTGGAATTCCGCAATTCTTCAAAATGAACGATGAAAAGCAAACAAATTATGTTTGCTATATACATACTTGCTGGTCGGTCTTTTTTCGCACGTACCCACTTACATGCCCATAGTAACTTAAACACGTCGAATTCTATATGTTTTGTTTGACAGAATGCGACATCATATCAAGAAGCTGCTAACAGAATCTGTACCCATGCAAATAGGTAGCATGATAGAGCAAGCATACAAATGGCTGGTAATTAACAGCGTTACTACTCTCTAAGAATCTCCTAATCTCAAATTTGAACAAAATGTTGGAACATCTATGTATGCCGTTGCCTCCGATAAAAGCCACTGCATTAAATAGAAAAGAGAAATACTTGGCTTTAGCGGTGGCAGAGAGATATCAATTTTATATCCATTAACGCACCTTCTTTCATACTCGCATCTTCTCTTCTTTTTAGTTTGTAATGCACGAAAGAGCGTGTATTGATTGTCTAAGAGCCTGAAAGAGAATCGAATGTTAGCTCGAATGTTAGTTATGGCCAAGAAACATTCAAATGTAAATGAGCAAATTCAGTCAGTTCGTCAGTCAGTTGCGCATTTAGTTTATATATAAATTATACAGATTACATTATTATATAAAAAGTAATGAAGTCTATTGTTAGTGGTTAGGACCAGGTAATGTAAATCTGTAAATTTTTTATTTTATAACATGGACACGAAAATAACACATTACTCTTGAAGTCTTATGTATAGTGGGGCATGAGCAATTATGTTCGATTTATACCGAGCTTTGTTACTTACCCAGTTTTGAAAAAGTATTTTTGATCTCATTTTTATAGAAATAGAAATTATGTGTTTTAGTTGCAAGAAAGTTAAACTCACACACTCATCTATACACCAACAGAATCGCGAAAATGGAGACAGAAACAAAAAGTCTGCTTACAAATCGTTTGCAAACATCCAAAAGAAGACGGAAAGTAATACTTTGTTAAATTTCTTCGTTGTTTCGAACATCGTAGGAAGATTAACTTGCGTTCGCATATCCTACGTCACTAGAAAAAGATTATGATGGTGGCGATGTAAGCACCACCTAGAAGCAGTTGAGATAGACATTCCTTTCATTATGCCAATTAATTAAAAATTATTTTCCAAAGCGGCGCATCCATCTGGTGTCCTATCTATGTACTTTTTATTAAACGCTTAGGTCACACTTTTTAAGATATTTTGATGGAATTTCGTATAATCGAACGTTTTACCGCAAAGACGAACTCTGTTGAAAATGGATTGGATCGTAACATACTTGCGATCATTCTTTATGCAAAGCTCCTTCTTGAAACTGTTGTTATATGGAAAATATTTCCCATTTTCACGGAAATCGTTCAAAAATGACATTTTACCGCACTAAAGGAACTTGGAAAATTTAGATGGAATGATACCATTTGTTTGGTCCTCTTTCATGTAAGTGTTCTTACAGAAGATAAGCCCTTGCATTGCAACAAGATTTAATTCTTGCCGTATTATGATCGAAGTGCTATTGATCGAAATTGACAATCTGACGTATAAATTTAATATATTAAGTCTGCATAGTATAGATCGGGGCATGATTTCCGATTTTTTTTTATGTAACAAATATGCGCAAAATGGTGATAGTTAAAAAAAAGCGAGGGGAGAGAGGTGAAGAGTACTCGTTATTTGGGAGGTGCGTGCCTACACAGTAAGTGTTATGGCTTCACCGACCGAGCGCTCACTATACGACCACACACCAATAGAACTTACTCCAGTTATGCCGACCTCATCAATCGCGTTGTTTAACTACATGGCTAGCACCAACAACGTCAACATTATAACGGTATAATTCACGATAAAAATAAATGAAGAATTGTGTTAGAGCGAGTTATGTAGTATATACAAAGCATGGCGTTGCCCGGCTCTTAATGATCTTACATGTTTATTCTGTATTTATTGACGTTACAACTTATGTTAGTCCTGACTGACTTTTTGTTTCGATTGTTAACACGAATTAATTAACTTAAGAGATTTTTATGCATATTTGGAAGAAGCACTTGAAAATACGCGCGTAGAAGCGAAAGTGCTTTCTATCCTTCCCTAAAACTAGTAAACTGTAAACTCTTATTCATACAGCGATCAGTCTTTTGCATTTTCCTTCATTCAATGACTTAAAGAGAAACAATCTAATAATAGCAAAGGTGGAAGACCGTTAAGGTATAAATGCATTTTTGGCAAATATTAATCCCCGACATAGACACTTCAAATACCTGAGTGTATGGCTCCCACACGTGCGAATGCAAAAAAATGTAATCCTGGACCTTTCCACAATTGAACGCCAAAAGAAAGGCAAAAAGAAGTTAGTTCCTCCATCGCACCATTAAATAATGTTGGAAATAAGAACTGCAAAACAAGGAAAAGTAAATAATTGATAAATCCCTCCAATCGCATGGGGAGAAGTATTTAATGAAAAGCTTATTGGCCTACTTGTAAATTTCTAAATGAAAATAGTTCGTAATTTTTCGTACAGCGTAAAATTGGCTGGGGAGTAATAATTAACAACACTATAGTCGAAGAACTGTATAGATAAACTCTCATTAAATACTTGCCAATTTTCTGAAATAAACAGCATAAGAAATACCCAAATATTTCGTAACAAACGTTTAAGGCACTTATTTGTGGCAAGAACTCCGATACCAGGACACTTCACAGAATTTTTCGTACCTCGAATACTTCCAGCAGCAATTTATTTAAAAGAAAATCAATTATCTTTCAGAACAAAACCAAAATCTTCTAAGGTTTTTTTAAATAAATTACTTTGTTAGAATAGTTTTAGATAACATCAGAAACTGATAAGTATATTCCAGCTGAGGTAGAAAGATCTACATTCGCATGCGGAATGTTCGATAATTCATTAATCTATTGGTTGCTCGGTACATTATTCTCTATAAGGAATAAATGAGCATGTATAACGAACGTAACTGTGATCTCCGGAAAATAGCTTGAAAAATCGTTAAAGTGTGCAGTTGAAAAAAAAGTTCAACACTTTATTAGAACTAAACTACTTTGCGTTATTTCTCTATCAAACCTAAACCTTTCTACTTGCATACTATAAAAAATTACATAAATTGTTTGCTATTTTCATTTATGTATGTGTTTTTGCATTTCCGATAAGTTGTATCTTGTAAGTACTTGAAATTTTTAAATATATGTAATTTACAAAATTATAAATTTTATGTAAGACCACAAAACTGCATTAACTTTATCAATTGTTGTCGCCTGAACATTTTGTAAGAAATTTTCTCTATTATGGGATATATAAAAGGCGAGGCGGCTTGACAAAATTTCAATACGCAAACCTTTTTAGGAAACAAGTTGAAGTGCTTCATAATGCAAGCCTGTAATTATTGAAGAATTATAAAGAAATATTGCAATTAAAGTTTTTTCGTCTTTTTCAATTACAGTAAATCTACTTCCATTACTGTTTGGTTTAGTCCAATTGATTAGTTCGGCTAGCGTTCCACGTAAACCGGACTGTTCGTTGGAACAAAATGACTCGTATATTGCCGATCCTATCAGCTGTTCACACTTTTACAAATGTTCGGATGGTCATGCATATCGTAAACGTTGTGCACCTGGCTTATACTTTGATGAATCTGCAAAAATTTGTAACCCTGTTTCGCTTGTCGATTGTTCGAAACAACGTGTACAACATGGAAATGCTGCGGTTTCTGCAAATACTGACGATTGTGGTTCAAAGCCAGAAACTACGACCACATGCAATCCCCCTATAAGCACAACACCTTGTGACAACGAGGAAACCACAACATGCTGCTGCGATGACGATACTACTACCCTTGCAACTACAACCTGCTGTTGCGATGATTCAACACTCGAACCGTCCACAACAGCTTATACAATACCGCCTACAACCACTCCGCAAACAAATAACGCAGAAAGCACTACTTCGGGCCCTGAAACTCCCGCACCTACCTTACCTGAAACAATTACACCGCCATATCAGCCAGAAACTACAACTGCGGTGCCCGAAACAACGCCGGCGATAACTAGTGAAGGCACACCACCCTCCTCTACATCAAGTTCAGCTGAACACACTACGCATGAATCAAAGCCGCCTAGCTTAGCTACCAGTACCATAAACCCCACTGCAGTACCAACTACGGATATGCAGACGAATGGTCCAGAAACAACTACGTCAATGCCCGGAGGTTCCGAAGCAACTACGTCTGGCACAAATAAACCACCAGAGCCAACTGCACCAAACACTCCCTTGCCAGAATCCACGACTACAGCGACAGAAATTACTCAAACAATGCCTGTTAATCCTACGCCAAATCCCACTGTTCCTAGCACATTTTCGACTACCACTACTACGTCAACCACTTCATCTAATTCTACACCGACCATCCTACCCACCAGAACCACACCGGATAAGCCACCCAGCAGCACATCCTCCAAACCAATTATCACTACTACAACGCATACTTTCACATTAGTACCTACTACTACTTTATCGTCTACTACTGACACCGCTACAAGCCACACATTCACATTACCAACTACTTCGCTAGCAAGTACATCTACAATCTCACCTAGTTCTTCTACAACGACCACTCTACCTTCCACTAGCACACCGTCCGACTTACCCACGACTACTTCTTACGAAACAACTAGCATTACCACATCGCGTGTTACCACATCGGCTTCCATGACTACCACATCGCGTGTTACCACATCGGCTTCCATGACTACCACATCAGCTCAAATGACTACCACACCGGCTTCCGTGACTACCATTTTGGCTTCCACTACTACTACAACGTCTACTACAACTACGATTCCAAGTTACACATCCACGTCACCAACCATTTCGCCAAATAATACGTCCACGAACGTACCTAACCCTACTACAACGACCATTGCACTTTCCACTAGCAAACCGTGTGATTTACCCTCGACTACGTCCTACGAAGCTTCCACTACCACACCGGTTTCAACCACCATTACATCGTCTACCGATACTACGACCATAATCTACACACCTACATCACCAATCACTTCGCCAGATAGCACTTCAACCAACTCACCTAATTCTCCTACAACGACCATCTTACCTTCTACTAGCACATCGTGCGACAAACCCACGACTACTTCCTACGAAACAACTAGTACTACCACAGCTTATACCACCACAGCTTATACTACCACATCGGCTTCTACGACTACCACACCTTCTAGTACCACCCAGATAGCTACCACCACTACATCCACTACCGTTACTACAACTACAAGCTACACACCTACATCACCAATCACTTCGCCAGATAGCACTTCAACCAACTCACCTAATTCTCCTACAACGACCATCTTACCTTCTACTAGCACACCGTGCGACAAACCCACGACTACTTCCTACGAAACAACTAGCACTACCACAGTTTATACTACCACATTGGCTCCTACCACTACCACTCCTCCTACTACCACCCAGGTAGCTACCACCACTACATCCACTACCGTTACTACAACTACAAGCTACACATCCACATTACCAACCACTTCGCCAGATAGCACGTCTACCAAGCCACCTAATTCTCCTACAACGACCATCTTACCTTCTACTAGCATAACGTCCGACTTACCCACGACTACTTCCTACGAAACAACTAGCACTACCACGGCTTATACAACCACATCGGCTCCCACCACAAACACATCACTTCCTACCACCCCGGTTTCTACCACCACAACATCATCTACCGTTACTACGACTATAACTTACACATCTACATCACCAACCACTTCGCCAGATAGTACGTCTACCAACTCACCTAATTCTCCTATAACGACCATCTTACCTTCTACTAGCACAACGTCCGACTTACCCACGACCACGCCTTACGAAACAACTAGCACTACCACACCAAGTACCAGCACATGGGTTTCTACCACAACAAAGCCTATTACCTCAACTACCGCTAGTACACCATCTACTATTACGATGACCACAAGTTATACTTCGTCATCAACTACCACTACGCCGATCACCACGTCCACCACTTCCCCTCATTCTAGCACCACAACCGCCTTACCTTCCACCACGACACCATGCAAGCCACCTACTACCACGTCCTGTAAGCCATCTACTACTACCAAACCTTGCGAAACGACTACCACTACCAAACCATGTAAGCCCTCAACAACTAAAAAACCTTGCACGTGTAAAAAAAGGAAGATCGCTTCGGTGACCTCCTTCAACACTCAAACTTCAAAACTCGAAACAACAAAGCGTATGCCCACTTCATCAATACCTATGGAAACAAGAATAAACGGCCCCGATCCAAGAACTGTAAAACCTGTCATATCCGACCTTAGATGTGGAAAGGAACCTGATGGCAGTTATATAAGAGACGCAAAAGACTGCGCTAAGTACTATGTCTGCCGAAATGGCAAATCCGTTGAACATCGTTGTGAACGTGGTCTATGGTTCGATAATGAAAAGCTTGTGTGCAACTATAAAAATTTTGTGAAAAACTGCAAGATCTTGACCCACTAAAAACATAAAATTTATCTTAAAATCAATAAAAATTATCGTTTGAATGGTTCAAAGAATTATATTTAAATTTTTTTTTTTTTTATATTTGTAAATACACGAAATAATTTGTGATTTGAATCAAAAAAATAAAAATTTTTCAAAATTGAAAAGTAGGTAACAACATCCGATAACGTAATAATAAATTGTAGAGAACATGATCACATGAAAACGAATTTATTGGTTCTAACATATTTGCAGATTAACAAGAATTAATTATTCGACTTTACCGCCACTTCACTTTCAGTCGCTATCACAGATTTTGTTTCTTCAGGTGGGATCATACGCAGTTGAAGGTTGTGCGCGGCTTTTGAGGGCGCAGTTGTAGAAACACCTGCGCTAACTGTAGACGCCTTTTTAACAGGTGGTAAGAGCGAAACTGAAGTTTCGAATTCTGGAGCCAGACGATACTCAGACGCGGCTGAGCGTTTCTTTTCCAAACGTACTCTCTGCTTCGGCACTACTGGCATATCGCTTTTCTCCTCAATAACGACCTCTTCCTTACCCTTATCTTTATCGATAATTGGCGGTTCTGCAACTTCTGTTAGCTTTGTCAAAGATTGCGGTATAACTGGAGAAATACCTAAACCTATTTTTTCTCTAATCTCAGCCAAAGTTTCACGAGCTTGCTCACGGGCTTTATCAGCGCCCTTTTGCAAGACATTAATCAACTCTTGCCTTCGGCTAAGATGAAAATCAATTTTCATACGCATAGGTTTCAAATGTTCCACCACCGCTTCAGCTACACGCATTTTATAGCGACCTGTGTCGAGACATTTTGCATCTTCCAACACTTGATCTATACTTACACCGGTAACCAGTGAGTGGATTGCTACCAGATTTGAAACCCCTGGTCTAGTGTTCGGATCATAGGAGACATCAGAGGTGAAATCGGTTACAGCTTTTTTAATTTTGTCAACTATAACGTCGGGTTCATCTCTAATGTTAATAGTGGCACGTGAATCTAAATCAGATTTCGACATTTTTCTGGAAGGATTGCGCAAAGAACGCACACGTGCCGCATCTTGATTTTCAATCATCGCTTGACAGATAGGGAATGTCGGCCCGTATCTGTTATTGAAATTTTTTGCCAAATGCTGAGTCAACTGAATGTGCTGCAACTGGTCTTCCCCCACTGGCACATGCGTAGCTCTTGAAAGAACAAAATAAAGAGGAGGCAACTTCAATGAGATTACTAAGATCAGCTAACGGATGAGATTCTCATTCGACTTGAAGTGGGCCTAATCTGTGTAAATGAGTAAAATCAAGCAGACTTACTTGTATAGCATAATATCAGCCGCCTGAAGTATTGGATATACATAAAGACCTAGTGGAACATCTTTAACCATTTTTGCTTTCTCTTTATATTGCGGCAAATGGCCCAAACGTGGCATTGTACACAAACAGCTCAAAATCCAACACAGTTCCATATGCTCCGGTACAGTAGACTGTACAAAAAGCGTTGAATAATCAGGATTAATATCACAAGCCAATATTGTGGCAGCCATTTCAAATATGTTTTCTCGTAAAGCGACGGGACACTATGCACATAGTTAGATAAAACATTCATTTTCCAATAAAAGTTAATTAAATATATAATAAATAAAATACAGCATACCTGGGGTACTGTTATCGAATGCATGTCTACAATACAAAACGTTACACTTTCCTGAGCATTTTGCAAACGTATCCATTTCTGTATGGCACCCAGATAGTTACCCAAATGCAATGAACCAGAAGGCTGAATGCCGGAAAAAATTTTTCGTGGAAAATTTGGACCCTAGTTGATTTTTTAAATTTATATATACACGTTAAATTACTAAGAAAAAACTGAAATTTGTATAACTTACGGTATCCTCCAGAACCGTTGGCCTTTCTAACATACGCATCAACGATAAACTCGCTGCAGGCTGGCGCCTATATATTTCTTTTGCAGATTGCAATAATAGGCGTTTCATGATTCTCTTTCTTTTATAGGGCTTCTAAATATATTAACGTAAAAATTCTGAAAAATATATAAGCAATTTCCAATATGTAGAAAATTTTTATAGATTTTAAAATTTTTCATAGGCCGTTCTGTCACTTTTGGCAATTACAAAAGTGATGTCAATTTCAACATTTTTTCACCGAATTACAGTAACATCAACAGCTAAAACTACGGTTTAAAAAGAGCTTTCGCACTTATCCTTCATAGATTTTGACTTCTTCCTCCACCAACAATGGTGTGTATGTTCATGTTAAAACTTTAGTTTTCCGTTGCTGCTATTATTTTACTCTAAAATTGTTTCAGGGTGTAAAGAAACCTATATCAAATATAAAAAAAATTTCGGAGGCGCGCGCCCAAAGACGAAAATTTCATTACATTTTTGATCGAAGCAAAATGATGCAAATATTTTATAAGCCATGTCGGAATTGGAGCATTTTAAATCTCGACAGGAGAAATTAAAACTCTCACTTCTCAACTGCGATTAGAAATCCCTTTTATTTAATGCTGACATGAGGTTATATTATAATCATTATAGGTGGTGAAATCCGAAGCGAGAAATCCCTTATTGAGCGTATATTGACATCTATCAAGTAGATTGTTGTGCTTTGTTCCTTTCAACAGTTCCATACTAACCAAGTCGGTGAAAGGTGATGTAAAACTCCGATAGATTGGCAGTTATTCAGTGCGAGCTGTCTGGCAACTTTTTAGCCGCCATATACAAATAATTTCATAAATAGGAAGATCAGTGTCGGCTGAACCAAACTAATGAGGTTTTAAACCGAACACTGTTTTAATAGTTTGTTTTATCGACGCAAAGTATTTCACGCCCAGATGAGTTTTACCAATAATTTTATCAAAGACCAGGCAATTTTTAAAAAGTTCCGGTTTGAGCGTCTAGATTCTTCATTATTTCATAGCATAGAAATTGGTCAGGAAAATACTATGCAAGCAATATCCATTTTTCAATCTTATTGCATATATAGTTAATTGCTTGGAGGGTACGATGAGATATTTAAATTTATTTTACTTTTCCCGCGTAAAGCGAGAATTTTCCAAAATAAGGCCAACAAATAATTTATTTTTAGAGCAATTGCACACAAATCTGGAAATTTTTATTGTAATTACGTCTCTAGTAGTTTTAAATTATAATTTTTTTTGATTATAAAATTTAGCAATAGACCCCAAGAGATCAACGACTTTCTGTTTATAGTACCAGTCACCACCTTCGAAGGAATTGGAAAAATTTATTGTTGGAAAAGAAAATTCTTTTCAAGCAAATGATTATTGTTGTCGTTTTATTATAATTAATATATAATAACTTAAGGCAAATTGAAGAGGAGCAGAATTTATAAAAATTAAAAGTTGATGGGTTTACCAAAAGCAGCGGCAACATTCGCTTCGCGCAGGGCTTCGGAGCAGGTCTAAAAGAAATGTGATAAATCAAAAATCCCTGTTAAAAAAATAATCTAATCTTATTACTCTTTTCATCAAAACTTACCGGATGGGCATGGCAGACGCGAGCAACATCTTCAGCAGCGGCGCCATATTCAATCGCTAAAACAGCTTCGTTAATAAGCTCACCTACCACCTACAGAATAAAAGTAAGCGAAATCATGGTTAAGAAAAGAAAATTCTCTGTCCATTTTTACTTACGGGACCAATCATATGAGTGCCCAAAATACGATCCGTAGTCTTATCAGCCAAAACTTTTATAAATCCGTCTGTTTCATTATTGGTTTTAGCACGCGAATTAGCTAAAAATGGAAATTTACCAACTTTATAGGCTACACCCTCTTGTTTGAGAGTTTCCTCAGACTTGCCGACCCACGCTACTTCTGGGTGAGTATACACTACACTGGGCACACAATTATAATCGATATGTACTGGGCCACCTTTCATACCCTCCACACAAATGATGCCCTCGTCTTCGGCTTTATGGGCCAACATTGGACCCTGTATGACATCGCCGATGGCGTAAATATTTGGCACCACCGTCTGGAAGTTAGCATTTACGGGTATACGACCCTTTTCATCTTTCACAATGTTTACAGCCTCTAAGCCTAAGCCGTCAGTATAAGGGCGACGTCCTACGCTCACGAGTAAAGCATCACATGTAAGCTCTTCTTTTTCATTTGTTTTGACATTCTCCACCTGAACGGTGACGTTGTTGCCACTCCGTGAAGCACCTAAGACTTTCGTTCCAGTCTTAAACTTTAAACCCTGCTTAGTCAAAATTTTCTGGAAAGTCTTGGAGACTTCACCGTCAATCCCCACTCCACCTATTGTATCCATGAATTCAACGGCAGTGACTTCCGCACCGAGACGTGACCACACCGACCCCAATTCCAAACCAATCACACCCGCACCAATAACAACCATTTTCTGAGGCACTTGCTTCAAAGACAAGGCACCAGTCGAAGATACAATAACTTCCTCATCAATCTTCAAAGAATAAGTGCGTTATATTAATGTTCAAAAAATATTAAACATTTAACCGCTTACCTCAATACCAGGAAATGGCGTCACTTCCGAGCCAGTGGCAATCAAAATATTTTTCGTTTTAACCGTATCCACACCGCCATCTTTATTTTTCACTTGCACTTCATTAGCGGAAGTGATTGTACCCAAACCGCTTAATTGAGTGACCTTGTTCTTCTTAAATAGCTGTGCTATGCCACCGGTCAAAGCTTTAACGGCATTCGATTTTTGAGCCATCAACTTGCCTAAATCTAGTTCCACACCACCGCAGACAATACCGCGATTAGCCAAATCCCCAGAGTGAGCCATGTGGTAATAGTGGGAATTATTGAGTAATGCTTTGGAAGGAATACAGCCTACGTTAAGACAGGTGCCACCCAACGTAGGATCTTTTTCAACGTTAACAGTCTAATAAAACGGTGGGACTCACTTTGATTTTTGAATTAGGAAAAACAACTTCTCAACTTTACCTTCATACCCAACTGCGCCGCCTTAATTGATGCTACGTATCCACCAGGGCCTGAACCAATAACAACCAAGTCCGCCTCATGTTCAGAAGAATAATTACGACCATTTAAGGACCCCAAAATAGAACCATTGGACCGCAATGGAGACTAAAAAGCAAATTAAAAAAAAATTTATTTAAAAAATAATAGTGATGGATAAATTGAAATGTGAGCAACACTTTATAAATTGAAACCATTCAATTTATTAGCAAAAGTGACATCAACCAACAAGCAAACCACCGTAAATGCTTCTACAATTTCTACTCTATAATTTGCAAGATTGTGAAGAGACATTTGCAAGGCAACACTAATAACATCTCATAGAAATATTTTAACTGGATACAGAGCCACTTTCAGAAAATTTGGGCTTTGAAATTTTTTTTTTTTAGAAAGTAGTATTTATTACAATACTTCTCTTAATAGTTTTTGAAAAAATTTCTTTTTATTTTATACTTCCCATTACTTCAATCTCCACTTCTTATGTATCTTATTAACCAATTGCATAACCACTGAGAAAACAACCAATTTTCCACGTTCTTACATACTTTTTTCTTGAACGCAAAGCTTTTCTCACCTTAAGGATAGAGCAATTTATGATATTACGAAGCGTACACTGCATGATTTGTTTTAGAAATTAATAAAATTTTCCCACACAATCGGCCGATGTAGAACTAGAACACTTGGCTTTTTTCCACAAATGTGTGACCGTATGACCATTAACAGATGACAGTGCCAGAATAAAAGTTAATAAATTTAAAAAAAAAATCTTCTTCTTCTTTCTCCGTTATTCAGCAAATCAACAATCGAGGATTGACAGTGATGTGTAAAAGAACTGATTTATTATGTTATATGTAATATTCCAAATATGAACTGGCAACGCTTTTCAATTTAGCTAGTTTGCTTATAATAACTGTGTCCTTTCATATATATTTCTATTACTTTGTTATGATACTTTATTATTGAAAAATTCTGCGATTTGAAATGGGATAAATAGTATATGGCAAAGTAAATTTTACTCTAAAGATAGAATTTTATTTTCAGCTACCTTTTTCGAGCTTGCATTTGCATACAAAGTCTACAGAAACAATGAACTGTGAATAGAAACTCCTATCCTTAAGGAAATAAATAACACAGCGTTGTATCAAAAGCGCAAGTTTATTAAAAGTGTGGCAATACAACCGAATGACTTAATGTGCTGTTAATAGCAACAAATGCAATTTTTAATTTGGAATAATGCAAAAAGAAATATATACTTATATATAAGTGAGTTCAATATTTACTTATGTATTATATTATATTGTACATTACGTGTTCTGTGGATATAGAAAGAATAGTTTCTGCTATTGTTACTACCGACATTGCATTAGTACTTTTTTACTGTTTGCTAAACCTGTATATAATCATAAGTAGCGACGTGCGGTTTAGTGTTTCTTGGATCTATTAGTTTATTGTAGATTCAATTGTATAAGCTCTTAATTTGACTATTTATTTACTGAAAGATTTGGGGAAGAAAACGTGAACTCTATTTCTTTTGGGTATATTTATTTATATTTAGGAGCGCACTAGGGGGCACTATTTTTGTAAAGCTTTTTCTGTGTGTTTGGTGTTGTAAAGCTAATACCGTGTGTGTTTGTTGTTACACATTCTAATTTTTGTTTACATTTGCCATGCAAACTGTTACAACCTAAAATTGTTTTTTTTCTCTACATAGAGGTCTTGGCAACTCTGGATAGACAATGCCAAAAAGTGAAAAAAGAAGAGTTTAATTGGACGGCAATTGATGGCCAGGCAACTTATTGAAAATATCGGAATAAAAGCGTCAAAAACAGAAATCTTTTAAAAATATAATGAGAAACACAAGTAAAATTTGTATATAAAATTAAAAAACTTAACAAACAAAGGCTTAAAAATAAAGACTTGCGAGAAGATTTCTACACGGATAGAATATACATGCAAGGGGAAAAGTGACACAAGTTACTAATAAAAAGCTGTTAAAAAAAGACAAGCATTCTGCAAGCTGTAGTTTTTATTTATTTGCTCAAATACCGCTGCGGTTAACGGTTTCCGCGTGGCATCTACACGGCGGGCGTCTTGTCTTAGGACAGACCTTAAATAATTCAACGACCGACAAACATGATGAACAATTACGGCAACATGATGATGGGCGAGCAATTTCGCAAAATGGAGTCAAACTATTCCCCAAAGTCGTCACCCCATGGTGGTCGCTCACCGGTGGTATCCCGTCAAGACTCATCGGGCACTTTGAAGGCAACCATATCATTGGGCAAAACGCCAACGATTATACAAACAGGTCCATTCTATTCAATGAAAGAGCCACCGGGTAAAGGAGAATTGACCGGGGATAAAGATCTAATGACAGAATATGGCTTGCACCACACCTTAACGAAATTCAAAGATAAGAAGGTTAAAGAGTCATTGGCTTCATTTCTACCAAATTTACCGGGAATATACGATAGTATGAGTAATTTGGTAATTTTTTTGGACACGCTTCGTATTCAAAAGTTTCTCATTTGACTTTCCTTTTTTTTTTGGAAATGTTTAGGAAAACAGCACTTTACGCAGTGTCATCGATAAACCACCTATAGGAGGTAAAGAATTATTGCCTTTGACGGCAGTGCAATTGGCTGGTTTTAGATTGCATCCGGGACCTGTACGTTCACATTTTTAAATATATTTCTGAAATGTATAATGTTTTATTCTTGCTTATAGTTACCTGAGCAATATCGAGCCTTAAATACTACACCCGCACGTAAACATAAAAACAAACATAAAAAACACAAACACAAAGATGGAGCAGCACCGCCAGAAACAAACCTAATGGGTAAGTTCAACATTGAAAGTTATGATTATTCAGAATTTGGTATTACATTTTATTTTGAATTATTTCAACGTAGATTCCTCTGGTTTAGAAACGTATGAAAAGAAACACAAAAAACAGAAGCGACACGAGGACGATAAGGAGCGTAAAAAACGTAAAAAAGAAAAGAAACGCAAAAAGAAATCTCACAGTCCGGAGCCTCCCTCTTCTGGTGGTGTTTCACCCATGTTGGGTCCTACGGCCAGCATTATGGGCGGGGCAGCGGTCGGTTCTGGGTCAGCTGGAAATGCCAATGTAACCGGCCTAGCGGGCTTAACCACGGCTGCTCAAACTAATGCTTTGGCCTCTACGTCTGGTTTAACTTCAATGTCAGGTCCTGCTAGCATGTTAATGCCTCAGCAAGCTTCTTTGTTTTAGTTAAGAATTAAAATTAATTTTAAGTCACGTTTCACCTAAAAGCGATTTAAAGAGAAAACAACCAAATTAAATTTATTATATATAAACACTTTTATCTTATTTACTTAGTTTTTTTTGTGTTTTTTTTTTTAATAGAGCTTCCAAAACAAGTTTATTTTAAATTATTTCGAAGTATTTGTAGTTAACTGCCTTAATAATTTTCGAACATACGTAATCCTCATTTTTCTTGTATGTAGCCTTATTCCTTTCTTTTCTTAATTAAAACAATTTTGAAAAAATTCGTGTTTAACGTATAAGATTAATATTCGTTTTTTACAAAAAGAAAAAATAAATAAATAAGAAATAGCATAAGAATATTTGGAATTGAAAACAAAAGCGCAACAATAGTGCTGACTGTAGTGGACAGATACACTCGATATGAATAATAAATAGAATTCCAAAAGGAGCAGTAATAGGTGGGGTTATAGTACGAAGATGGTGGTTACATCTCCACTAACATAAATTAATAGTTTCGTATCCAGGTGTACGCCTACTACTAAAATATTTTATCGTATCAGCGAAAAATTCCCCACCTCTGCCCAGCCAGCGATGCACGTCAGTTTAAACAAGGATGGCATAAGGATGCGTGACGCTTTTCTTTACCGCAATGAAAGCAACCTACATGGGGATTCTCTACGCAAAAACTGAAGGAATACAAAAGGTGCTTACTTCTCCTCGCCACCGCAACCCAGTAAAAGTGATGATAAGGTGTCCAGAGTCTGGCCACCTTAAGCTAATTTTTTTCACACATGACTCTCACAAGAAATACGAAATCTATATTGGGCTCTGCTGAATCTAATCAATGTAATGATTGTTTATTCTTGCTTTGATGAAATGCTCGGATAGTGACATCAATTTCGAACTGACTGGTACCAACAACGATTGCAAATAATTGATATGTTTCCAGGGATATATTCGTACTAATATTAAAAATTTCGATGTATCTCTCGACAACCAGACGAATGAGAAAGGAAAAAGGCACATGGGTCATCAGTCAGTCATTGTTTACAAATAAAAGCCATACAATCCATGCACTCAGATGCTTATGTCCTTGACATTCGATTATATGGATCGTTGCATTAGACTATAGATCAAGCTTCGTTTATGGTCGGTCGTTGGTCCAAGGAACATTCAAATGCATCTTAATCTTGAACTTTTTATCATAGGTTGCTGTTACATGATTATCTCGCTAAAAAACTTTCTTTTATTTGAGGAAAAAGCGCCGTCTTTGAAAAACGAAGCTCAAAGGGCCGATATACTGTCATTGAGTTATTTCTATCTAAAAACGCACTATTTCGGCAGATTGTTATTAGAATTTACAAGTTTATGCAGTCAATTAGTGAATTTTCAAACTATAGTTGAAGCGTCAGTTTCAATAAATAAATAAATAATGCCATAGATCCCTAAACATGGAGGATCGATAATTAATTTTAAAAAGGCTAAGATTAAATTAAATGATTTTTTTATCATTTTTAATATTTATTTATTTAAAATATTAGCGAATATAGTATTCCAGTTTTGCTTTACTATATTATAGTAACAAATTAACTCTTTGTTATGTTCAAAAATCACTAAGGTTTGCATTACTTTTCCATTAGAACCAATTTGTGAGGAAATCTACTTTAGGCCACTGCATTTGTATTGAAAGAGAAAAAAAATTATGATTTTATAAAATCATGGAAATAGCATTGAGACGGTAACCACGGTACTGGAAGGCGGTCAACATATGAAGTTACATTTGTGTAATGAGTTCGCGGATTGTTTTTTAGCTAGCATTGATATAAGCTAATCGCGTAGTTGAAAGTTAGCTTTCGTTTTCAGCTACATCGCAAAACCAGCTGAAAGCGCAATTTCAAGTTTTCATGCGTGATTACCTCTGAATGAGGGTCTTGTTTGGCTTTCCTGACAAGATACTTCTATTCCCTTCTGAAGTTTTATATACTCATTAAAATTTTAGAATAGAAAAAACGAAATAAAATATTGCCTCCATTTCTAATAAAACTGCTCCATATACGTTAAATGAAAAGATTTCAAATATTTTTTTTATTGAAGACGCAATAGATGCTTAATCAATATTGAGTATGTGAAAACCCAATATATATCAAATGAGTACATAAACTCCTATCATATGTTATATGTGGAAAGTTTTGTTAAATTTTTGACGCAAAATAATTTGTATACTTAATAGTGCTTGCAGGATTAGTGACACTTCGAGCAAAAGGTCTTGCTGCTAAAAATTTTTGCTCTTGCTATTAGCCCCATACTTAGATATGAAAGCGTACGTATTTATAAAATTATTGCTTTGTGACTTCATATTTTTAAATCTTGCATTACCTTGTGAAGCATACAAGTGAGAACAGTTTGAAAAGAAGAAAGAAGCTTCTTAATTGTGAGTTAATTGCGTATGAAAAATTCAATCCTCGGTTTCGTTTTCAGCTGGCGGGTAAACACGCAGCTGAAAGTTAGTTTTCGCTTTAATATACACTAGGGAAAGATTAACTTCTCATACGTAGTTACCATCCTGTCTTTGCTAAACGGCTGAATGTGAAACTAAAACCTAACTTATAATTACGTGATTACCTCGGCTAGTAAAATAAGAAATAAAAATATAAATGACTAGTTTAAAATCATATGATGCATCAAGTATTGACCATATGAATTTGATGTTTTCATATATACGCCATTCTCTTTTTTTTGCTTTGCTTGGCTATGCTAATACATATATCAAGCTTAAAATATTGTCAAAAGTTTGCAATTATATAACGCAGCTACGTGCTCAAGTAGGTATAAGCACGTACAAACAAACCTTGGGGTTAATCACCTTTGACGAATGGAGTTTTCACTTTTGTGTTCAGCTTTTTGGCAAAAACGGCTGAATACAAAAGCGAAAGCTGACTTTTAGCTACGTGACTAATTCGCTTATATACACATTTGAGCGGTTCACGATGGAAAGTCATTCATTGTGTTTAGCTTTTAAGATTGCTCTTAAATGTCTACATTTTCTTCCTTCTGCCTATAGGCTGCAGCTTGTGCATCAAATTTAATAAAATTTCGCACCAACATATAAATGTATGTTGATTTTATAAAATGTGTAAAGGACTAATAGAGATTCGACGATTTACGCAGTGTCCGATATAATTAGTTTAATCATTTTTATCAATTCCCATAGCTTTCCGAATTTTCCGTCATCCGCGGCCATTCCATTCGACGTGACTTTTTTGTCGTCTGTAAAGTATTTTCTAGTAACGATAGCCATTTGCTCAAATGTAGTCAAAGCGATTCCCGTTATTAACTGTGAAAGAAATTCGGAAGTCAATTCAGGGAAGATATCAATAAAATAAAAAGAGAACTACATCTTAGTTGCAAACCTTTTTGTACTCCTGCTGACTTGCAACCGTTATTACATTTTTTAATTATTTAACATTTTGCAAAATGTTTTTATGAATATCGGAAAACCTAATTTTGCAATAGTAGATAAATAAAGATTTTAGCTGTACCCAGACAAGCTCCTAATACGACGCTTTTATTTTCTTTGTATTTCTCAAGATTTTTTAGTACAAAATATAAACCAACGTAATTGTCAGCTGTATTTACGTTTCAGTAAACATAATGTTAAGTCGATATGGGTTCTGATTAACATTGCTGCAAAACTCAACCTGGAACATGAATTTTGTTCTCATATCTCCTACTTCTCAAATCATAATAGAAAACTGTTCATATCGAAGAGATTTATTAAACAAACAAATGTTGGAAGAGAATGAACTACGCAATCGTCGAAAATATCCGGGCGAATTTTTGACGATAGTCGTTGTACAATGGCTGATAATCGCAAAAAACAGCAGTGTGTTACAAAAACAATAAAACGTATACTTGTTGTCAACAAATGTTTGTATGAGTGTACTTTTTTGTTTGTGTATCAGTTATTTTGCAAAAATTAAATTCATCGCAAAAATCAATAAATTGTAACTTTTTTCTGAGTAAAAAATTATTGCAACAATTCTGTTTAATACATTCGAAAATAATATAAAATCACAAACGTTCGAAATTCCATTATGTTTACGCGTTCGGCTACAGTTTTATTAGAAGAAAATGCCGGCAAATTGGTTAATTGGTTGAACTCCTTCGATGCTGTTTTAACAGATTGCGATGGTAAACGAAAAAAATGTTTATATTAGACTCTTAAGAGAAAATTTTATAAGAAAGCAAATTAAATAAATAAAATATTGCATAACTTTGTTATCATTGAAATTATTGACTGGTCGAGAACGCGTACAAAATTCTTAGAACGTGTTCTGCTAATGACCTTTACATCAATTAATAGGTTTACGACAGAGAGAGAGAGAGAGAGAGAGAGAGAGTGTTACGTATTTAGTAAGCATGCTATTTGGAAATAAAATATATAGCATTGATATAAATCAGATATAAATTAAATGAAACATAAACTTTTATATATTTTTATGCATTCAAAAGCTAAAGAAACGTAAAAACATGTCTTATGTCTTATTATTTTATATTTTTTTATGGCCCAGGAGTTCTGTGGGTTTATGGTGATGTAATTGATGGGTCCGTAGAAGTAATGAATCGATTCAAGGAAATGGGTAAAAAGATTTTTTTCTGTACAAATAATTCGGCAAAGACGCGGAAAGAGCTATTGGTTAAAGCCCAGCAAATGGGTTTTAATGTGACCGAAAATGAAATTATATCGACAGCCCATTCAACAGCAACCTACTTAAAGCAGCGTGATTTCAATAAAAACGTTTACGTGATCGGTTCTGAGGGTATTACCAAGGAATTAGATGCGTTTAATATAAAGCATAATACTGTAGGGCCAGATCATATGACTGGTAATTTGGCTGATTATTTGAGCACACGCTTTAAACTGGAAAACAATGTAGGTGCAGTGGTGGTGGGCTTTGATGAGCACTTTAGTTTTCCAAAAATCGCTAAGGCTGCCTCCTATCTCAATGATCCTGATTGCTTGTTTATAGCCACAAATACCGATGAACGATTCCCTATGCCCTCAATGGTTATACCGGGCACTGGCAGTTTAGTTCGCTGCATTGAGACATGTGCGGAACGTCAGGCTTTGGTTATTGGTAAGCCGAATGTGTCTATTTGTGCCCATTTGATCGATGATGGCACTATTAAACCAGAACGAACCTTAATGATAGGTGACAGGTACAACGTAAGAGTATAAGAAAGTGTTATAAATTTAATTTCCTTCCCTCTTTTAGGTGTAATACTGATATTCTATTGGGCTATAATTGCGGATTCCAAACATTACTAGTAGGCACTGGCGTTCACACACTTGAATCTGTCAGGCGCTGGCAGACATCTAATGATGACGAATTGCTGAAACTAGTGCCTGATGTATATTTACCGAAGCTAGGAGATTTATTACAATATATGTAGGAGATTTTTTTAGATTTATACTTTACGTAATGTATGCTTAACCAAAAAGTTATGTGATCAGCTTTTCTTTTTTGTACTCTTCAAATATATTAATGAAATAAACTATAAAGCACTTTTTCTAATGTTTGCTAACTTAACGTAGAGTACTTTCTTTCGTGACAATGAAAATGACAGAAACAGCTGCTTGGTTGCTGATTAACAAAACAAAGAGACAGGGAGAGAAACAGTTTGAGAGTAATTTTGAAATTGAGATTTGTGTGTTTGTAAGGGTTTCAAAGTTTGTTTTCATTCGTGAAGTCTTTATAACTAGATTAATAATACATATGGTGTGTTGTGTAAGAAAGCAAATAACGTAAACTAACTAAAATAAAGCAATCAGCAAATATCTTAAGTAAATTTTTTTAGAAAAAAAAAAAGGAATTAAATGTTTAGTTTGCAAAGATTTACGAATTTTAACCGATCATTAGTAAATGGTGTAAAGTTTAGTACGCAAACGTTTCAAAAGTACAAACAGAGCTGTACAGATCTCACAAAGTTGCCAAAAGCACAAGCCAGGGCGTTCATCAACAGCTTAGAGGCTGTAATATCTGACGGTGATGGTAGGTATCAATTTTGTATTAACAATGAATAATATTCACTGATGCTAATCTTTAATAGGAGTGCTTTGGCTTAATGATCGCGCCATAGCAGGTTCACCAGAAGCTTTCAATGCTTTGACGTCGAGGGGGAAAAAAACGTTTATATGCACTAATAATTCTACCCGTACTCGTATGTCTCTCATGGAGAAAGCTTGCGGTATGGGCTTCAAAGTGACGGTCGATAATATTATATCATCATCTCATGCTTTGGCACAATATCTTAAGGATATGGGCTTCGATAAACTAGTTTACGTTATAGGTCGAGAGGGTTTAATACAAGAATTGGCGGCTGTGGGGATTAAATATTTAGAGATCGGTTCAGATGATATGAAGGGCACAGTTAAGGATATGATGAATACCATAGACTTAAATGATAACGTGGGCGCTGTAGTGGTGGGTTTTGATGAATACTTTAGTTTTCCCAAATTAACAAAAGCCTGCAGTTATCTTATGAAACCGGATTGTTTACTCTTGGCTACCAATACCGATGAACGTTACCCAGCTGGTGAAATGATTTTGCCGGCCACCGGCTGTTTTGTGAGAGCTATTGAAGCCTGCGCGGAACGGCCTGCTAAAGTAATGGGGAAACCCAATAAAGAATTCTGTGCAGCTCTTTTAAAGAATGGCTTAATTAAACCGCAAACTACATTAATGGTGGGCGATAGGTTAGTATATTAATGTTTTTTTTATATAATATTAAAAATTACGAAATATTTCTCATTTAGAGGTAATACTGATGTGTTGTTCGGCTATAATTGCGGTTTCTATACTTTATTCGTTGGCAGTGGCACAAATAGTCTACAAGACATAGAGAAGTGGCGTCATTCTACTGATCAAGAGCTTCACAAACAAGTACCCGATTTTTATTTACCAAAATTAGGAGATTTAATGAAAATATTAAAAGATTAAACAATAAACAACAATAACAACAACAATAATAATAGTAGTAATAATAATAATAATAATAATAACAACAACAACAACAACAATACTCAAGGGAGAGAACAAGAGCAATTTTAAACATAAGATTAGAAAATAGGTTAATCACGTGTTTTTTTTGTTGTTTATCATGTGTTCACAACAAAGCCGGATAAAATGAAAGAAAAGTAAAAACTTTCAGATCTTTTTTAACTGTACGCTGAAAAGTTTTATTATGACTGGGTGTTCAGATATTTTATTTAGGATTTGTATGTAGATATTTTATGACCCGTTTACGAGTAAATAAAAAATAAAAAAAAAAAATTGTATATAAGTTTTCAACAAAGCAATGATAAATTGTATTTATGGATGGGAGAATGGGAGGAGGTCTTTATAAGACTATTCGCCGTTTTTTTAGTAAAAATTTGCAAAAATACAAGCAAAGTTGTACCCAATTATTAAAATTGGACAAAAAAGAAGCACGAGATATTATCGACACTATGGAAACGATATTGTGCGATGCGGATGGTGAGGAGTTACCAGTATCAGTACACCCTCGTTAACTTAACTATAAAAGTTTGCATATTTCTTAGGCGTTTTGTGGCTTTATTACAGTCCCATCTCAGACTCGCCAAGGATTTTCAATTGTTTAAGAGAGCGCGGTAAAAAGTGTTATATTTGTACAAACAATTCAACGCGGTCACGCGATGCCATATTTAAAAAAGCGTCGCAATATGGCTTTCAAATTAATATTGAAAATATCTTAACGTCGGCTCATACCTTGGCGCATTATCTTAAAGATTTGAAATTTTTCAAAACTGTGTACATTATTGGCAAAGAAGGTATAGCCCAAGAGCTGGATGCTGTAGATATTAAACATACCAAAACGGGACCAGACATATTGAATTGTAGTTTAAAAGAATACATTGAAAATATTCGACTCGAGAGTGATGTGGGTGCTGTGGTAGTGGGCTTTGACGATCACATCAGTTTACCAAAACTAATGAAAGCTCTACATTATCTGGAGAAAGGCGAGCAATGCTTGTTTTTAGCCACAAACACTGATGAAACATATCCGGGCATGGGTGTGACATGCCCCGGTTCCGGCGTTATAGTTCGGTCGGTAGAGTTCGGCGCCAAGCGTACAGCTACAATTATAGGCAAGCCTAGTGCTTACTTATGTAGCAGCCTAATGAAAAGTGGAGAATTGCAGCCTGAAACTACTCTAATGATAGGTGATAGGTAGGTAGAGAGTATTCTGTTAAATTAAAAAAAAAAAAAAACGTTACGGAGGCTTGGAATCTTGCAGCGACATTTTCTGATACTTAAACTCTTAAGTAAACTCAAAAATTTTATTGCATTGTTACATAACATTGTTATGGATGTCAACGATTTATTATTTAAGCAGTACTACTCGTACTATTTTAAGATAACTTGTGTGCGGAGTTAAAGGCTGTTTTGTCTTTACTCTCTCATATCTCGTTCATTCTATCTATATCTTCTTGCAGAGGTAACACCGACATATTATTTGGTTATAATTACGGATTTCATACGATGCTTGTGGGTAGTGGTATTCACGGTTTGGACGATGTGCGCAAATGGCGAAATTCGAACGATCCCGAATTATATAAACAAGTGCCCGATTTTTATTTACCCAAATTCGCTGATCTTATGCAAATATTATATCACTGAAAAAGCTGAATGTGCTCTTACGTATACGCTGTATGTTATCAAATCAATTGTTAGTTATCAAAGAATGTAGAGACCGCCGTCTGACAGCGTAGCACAGTTTAAATTTATATTGAAAAGAAAGCAAACTTTAGCTCTTTTCCATTTGCTCTTCTTGAAGGTTCGCGACAGAGCAGCAAGAACGATTTAAAATTACTTGATTAGTTTATTGTTGCGTTTAGTTATTATTCGTTTTGGGAACTTCGAAGTAAGTCTCCTAGTGGCAGTTGTTGTGCAAAACCTTTCATTATACTTTCAAAAGCAATAAATTAATGTCGCTACAACAATGCCTGTTGTGCCTCAAAATTTGTTAAATTTAAATTCTGAAGAAACGAAAAAGTTGTTCAATTCATTTCGAACAATTTTAGTGGATTGTGACGGTAAGATGATCGATATATCGTATGGTTCACGTTAAGTAGGAAAATTGCATTGATTGTGTTCTCTAGGAGTTCTCTGGTATGATGATCAGCAGATACCGCGAACATCGGAAACGGTTAACGCTTTAGTGGAGCAAGGTAAAGACGTTTACTTCGTGACAAACAATAGCACAAAGACACGGCATGAATTGTGGTTAAAGGCTCGGGCTATGAATTTTTCTATAAACGAATCTAATATCATTTCACCTACATATTCTGTGGCTAGTTATCTCAAAGCCCATCTGCTCGAGGGAAAAGCTTATGTCATAGGCGGTGAAGCTTTGGCCAAAGAGCTGACAGCGATGGATATTGAATTCTTCGGGCCAGGGCCTGATTTTATTGAGCGCAGCTTAGCAGACACCGTTGAAATGGTGGATAAAGAGACTAGCGAGGGAAATATTCAAGCAGTAATTGTCGGATTTGACGAACATTTCTCTTACAAAAAAATGTTAAGAGCTTGCAATTTCTTGCATAACAATGAGACTTGCATATTTTTGGCCACCAACGATAACGCTGTAGTTAAATATCCTCATCGCAGTATACCGGATACTGGGGCCTTGGTAGCGGCCGTGGAAACTTGTGTGGAACGCAAGGCTTTGATTATGGGTAAACCGAATAGAGCGGTGGCGGATAAATTGATTAACGAGGGCTTAATAAATCCGGAACGGACCCTAATGATAGGCGATTGGTATGACAGATGAAAGCTAAATTAATTGCATTGCAGTTTTCATTTCCTCTAAATGAAGGAAATTTTTTTTTATCTCCTTTTTGTTTTTGTAGTGTTAAGACTGATGTAGTTTTCGGCAAACATTGTGGTTTCTCAACGTTGTTAGTGGGAACTGGTCGTTATCAATGGAAGCATGTGGAGAAATTTTTGGAGATGAAACTTTTTCAGTATGTCCCAGACTTTTATATACCTTCATTAGGCGATTTTAAACAATATTTGTAATGTAAGAGAAGCCATAATTAAATTCACAGAATCGGTTCATTTTTTCACTTTATTATTATTATTATTATTATTATTAAAATTTTATACTAATGAAATAAATTCTTAGACTAAAAAAAGATATTGAGCACTAGCAACACAGGCTATCGGCTCTAATTTATAAAAATGTACATTAGATATTGAGCCTTGTAGTCTTAATGAAATAATATATTGAATTGATATTCTGTTCTGAAGCTGATTTTAGAATGTGCAACGGGTTAATCGTTCCAAATGCAATACTTCTAGCCAAGGAAAGGATAAGGCAGTCACAGAGAATGTGCTTTATAGTAAGAATTTGTCCACAACTGCAGATTGGGGAGGAAGACTTCTTTAAGATCCATTGGTGAGTTGCAATTGCATGACCAAGGCGAATTCTCGAAAATGTTTGGATCTTGACTTTCTCAACACTTGCTGGATGTAAAGGTGGAATTAATTGAGGATTAATAGAAGAGTAGTGTTGATGATGGTATCGTAGATTTTCTTCTGTAATTTTCTCTTTAACTTTTCCGTCAATGTATCTTTGAAGATCCAACTTTCCATGACATCATCCATAATTAGAGGTGCAGATGCAGCATACTTCGCCGCTCGATCAGCCTGCTCATTTCCCAGTAAACCGATGTGACTAGGGACCCATAACATTTTCACTTTATTTAATTTTTTTTTTTTGTTTTTTTCAAGTCAGCATCCGGGTAATGTATTCATTTATAATTTATAATATCGTAAAATACATAGAGATGTATATCTCGAAAGATCTATACATATATATGTATGATCGCAAATTTGCGAAAGCGGTTAGTTTTGCATTAATTTAATCTTCTGCGTTTCGTATAACGGGGGAACGTTTAAACAGTTTGTAGTTCCTTGAGGAGGAAGAAAATAATTGTTTATCTCTGACAGGTACGAGGTGGTTTTTAAAATTTTGAGAGATAGGCTCGATGGAAGCTATCGGTTGCCGGCTTGGCATAATTTGAGCACAAGAATCTTCCATTCGCGAAATCTGAATGCAATCTGAACCTGCTTTAACGGATGTGTAGAGACACGAACAGGGCAGGTCCCTGAAATAACCGCCTTTCTTTCCAATAATTTTTGAATTGAAATAACGTGAAATTGAAAATTTTGTGACCATAGCTGCAGCATAGGTTTGCATCAGACCTCTTAGTCTGCTTTGAAGAATACGTTCATTTGCAATATGCAGAGTAAATGAACGTAATACAGTGGAAAGACTGACGATTTCTTTAATCTTCATATAAGCATTCTGATGGTATGCATGGGTACGTTAAAAATGTAATCGCATATTTTCGTCGTTGCGAACATCCAGACCTGTTTATTACGTTCACGCGCAATCCAGTTTGGCAAGATAGACAACTGAGCAATCACCGGCGAATAGGCAGGAAATCACGGCTCATGTCGACATCAATAAGGATTTGCATCAGGTTGGAACGAAATATATGATGCCGGGATTGAGTCCAAATTCACCGTGAATGGTAGATGGAAAATGCTCTAAGCGATATTCTCGAGCAGCTAAAGCAAACGGAGAATTTTCTTTATACAGAAGAAGAGCTGTGAAGGATGGCGATAAATTGCCAACGAAGCAAATACGAACCGTTTACATCGAACTAGATAATCGGATGAAAGTGTAACTGCCTTAAATCGATTACGCAGATTTGTAAACACGTGACTTAAGGCAGCGACATCGCAGTTCCTGGGGCGCATTTACAAAGATGTGGTAGAAATGCGGTCAGCATTATGTCGATGGAACCGCAGAATATCAGGTTGGAAGATACACAAGCAGTAAAGTAGCTGCATGATAAATTCTTTCATTTCCCATACGTGAATGAGGTTTAGTGTAAATGTATGTGTGCAAATGTGCAACAAATAGCCCTAAGTTCATCGATTGCAAAGATAATTGCTTTCTTTACCCGGTTTTAAAATGACGCGTACACGAAAACACTACTGTATTGGCAACTACATATGGATCGACGATGGAACGACGCAAACGACAAAAGCGTGTCGACAGATAATCGGCAATATTCAAAGAAACTAAATAAATAGTTCGTTTTTCGCATGTTGTTGATAACTAAGTCCGACCCAATGTCAGCAATGGTAACGATGTTACATGTGCCAGTTTCTGCAGGATGTAATGACGCGTGTAAAAGGTTGCAGTCCAAATTAAATTCCTACATTGTTTGTAATCGTATCGACCCCTTGTTGTTGTAGGATAAATATAAATCGCATGTGGATGAAGTTGCTTTCGTCGAATACTCAAGGAAAACTCAAACATGAACATATACTATGTAGGTGTACATCGCACAGTCTCCAATCAAGCGTTGAAATTATATGCTTAGATATCGTGAGCAAGTTTTCCAATTAATTCTGCCAGTTATCATGTTGCGAAATATCAAATCAGAGTTTTGCAAAGACACGCGCCTTGCACAAAAAAAAAAAAGAAAAAAAAAGCAACGTCGTAGGCGCAACAACCTTAACAGAATCACTCAAATGTCATTTCAAGTTAAAAGAGCGCAATTCTCAAATCGATTAGCATTCGGTTCGCATTCACCATCAACTAAGCTCGGGGCTACTCTTTAGGAATGTGCGGTTTATATCTACACACGGGCAGCTTTTTTGATGGAAAATCGCTATCGCTGCGCAGACTGCGCAATGGGCTGTCGCATAGCCGGAAACATAGGGCTTGTGAATACCAGCATTAGCCAGCCAGCCGGGTCTGGGTCATAGCAACGCGTAGCGGCGTACAACTAGTAAATAAACGATAGATCTGTAAAATCTTGAATCAAAGGACTAAAATAAAATTGAACCAATATGAAAAGAACAAGCACAGCCACGTGAAATCACTTACCATGTCAATCTTACTAAATGTAAGAAATGTAATAAAAAGACGATTTGAATATGTATCGTTTATAGCATGAGCAGTTCACGTGCAATTGAATAATGAAAACTTTTCAAAAATATTCTTCTCAAGCATGCTACATATTCGAGATATCTAGCGCGAGATATCATTGCAATATCCATCAGTTCCGAACACATTATGTGCGGTCAAAATGGAAAGAACTGCAGTTAGGACAGAGAAAAAAAAAGTTATATCTATTTACCCAAAGTGCTGGATGTCCAAGTATTTCGACCAGACAAATATATACTGCTCTGCTATTCGCCTGTCGCCTGTTGCTTGTCGCCTGTCAAAACTTCAGGCATATAGAACACATTTGTTTACGCTACGTTCATTATGTTGCTGCATAGGGGACTCAGTCTCTCTTGTACAGATATTAATCGGCCGATTCGGCGTTCACGCGCTCCTCTAAATGCGGAGCGGAAGGGGTGGGAGCGGCCCACTACACCTGCATCCTTTACTTCCTTACCTTCGAACGTCCCCAATACGATGTCTACTTTTCATAGAAAATTTTTATAGGAACCATTCGATTATGTTCTAACAATTCTTATTAGTTTATTTTAGTTATAAACAATTTTACAGATTCGTAAATTCCTTATTCCAATTTCACAAATTTTGGTATTGTTTAAAGCTGAAGATTACCATCGCATATGCATGTTTTTTTTATATACTTTTAATTATGTTTACTTAATTTAAATTTCCAAAGACCATAGCTCATGGATATGAAACGCCTTTGTAGTGAATTGATAAACTAACTACATGATAAACGTTGATTATAATTAATTTGATTAGCATTTTTAACAATACTTTAGTGTTTGCCTTTTCATTTCGATTTAATTTACAGGAAAGCATACATAATTATGTAATTAATAGATTAATATTTAAAAATTAATGCATAGCTTTTGTATATTTGATTTTAGCAAAATATTATTATAATTTCATATTAGCAGAGTTAGTTTTTTATACCTTACACCTCTCGCGATATATAGTTTATTAAGTTTGCGCGAATGTGTGTAATATCCAGATGGACTTGGACTTGGATAGATTTACCTTTTATTGTACCGATCTATTAACCATTTTTTTTTTTTTTTTTTGCTCAATCGATTTAGCTTGTCCGTCCGTCTGTCAGCCAATTTCTCCGATTGATTTGAATTATTCACAAAATTTTCCTATACTGACATGTTTTGGACGAAATTTTGTATTTTTACAACTACTTCCCAAGTAATGGGTAACCTTTTGAAAAAAAGATTTTATACAAAAAAAAAAAAAATTCAATTTTTAGTTTTCAGTAAACAAATAATACACTAATACGTGCACGCATACTAAATACATGCTCAAAATTTGGATTGCGTGGTACCGTTTTCTTTCGATTCCCTACAATATAAACGTTTTTACAAACATAGACCTTTATACAGATCAGGTTAAATTGGATTGAAGATATGATCTAATTTTGCATATTGTACCACCAATATAGGTGCAGAATAATAGAAGATATTTTTACCAAATTCATCAAATGGACAACGTGGGGATTAAGTATTTGAATGCCGCCCAGACAAATGTGCCTATGGAGAGTAAGCACTTATATGGTAAGCAGGTATGACTTTTGCTATTTTTCAAGGAAAATAAGTGAAATACTGGATTGCGTGAGGTGGTGTAGGCTATTTAATAGTCAGCTTTGCTGACTACAATACAATTTGCTTGTTACACTTGCTCTTGTTTTATTTTATTAGCAATTTAGATGAAAGAAATCATTCGGAAGAAGCTTTTAAACTGTTAAAAAATTCAAAAAAATTCAAAAAAATAAAAAAAAAATAAAAAAAAATAAAAAGAAACAATTTTTCTCTTATATAGCATATAAGTTAAAAATGCATTGAATGGGCAGAGAATTTGAAGACGATTTCTTTCAAAGTGATCTAAATTGCTAAAAGGAAACATCAGGTGTTGTCGCTACCGTGGGCCAGGATGCGTGAGCTGCGCGATAGATATGCATACCAATAGAATACATTGATTATGAAAAACAATATGGGAAAGACTATGCGTGAGGCACGATCGATTTTTGAAACGGAGTTGTATTGCGGTGTACGTTTGCCTTTGCGACGCATCTCCATTTCCTCTCGGCGATAATAGGACATGCGGCGTCGTTGGTTTCGTTTGTTTGCGTGATCTATATAAGAACGATCGATATATCGCATACCTTTAATATCTACCTCGTTTATAGTTTGTAAACTTACCTTCATTGTCCTTCAAATGGGCTTCTTCGTCATCGTCGTCGGACATGCTTAATTGTGTTCTTTGTCTTGTTCGTTTACTTTTGAAACATGACCACGAAAAATATTCTTTTAGGCTGTAAATTAAACCATGATTTTGGCGTCGCCTTTTACCTTCTGAACTTCGACGGTTTCTCAAAGAATTTCTACGATTCGGTATCGCTATCGTGCACATCGTCAACGGTATCACTTCGTATGCCACGCTGTTAGCATATTCGGCTTCTAAGCTTGTCTTTGTTAAATTTTCACCGCCACCTTCTGATTCCGTATCGGATTCTAATTCTTCAATTATGAAGTAACACTCACCCGAACCGTATTTAGTAAAGTAGTGTACTACAGCGAATTGCAAAATGGTAGCGAAAATAAAAGCGAATGATAGAAAAACAAAGAAATCTAAAGCAGTAGGATAAGGAACTTTAGGTAAATCGGTTCTTGCTTCTAAGCCCAAAAATGTCATGGTTAGTACGGTAGTGATGCCAAGAGAAACACGATCTGCTGTAGCTTCGCGATTAAGCCAAAATGAAACCCAAGACAAAACGACCAAAAGGCAACACGGACCATAAACTTGTATAAGAAAGTTTCCCATATGACGTTGTAAATGGAAGTTAACCATTAACATGGAGTATTCGGCTGAAAACAAATTAAAAATATAGAATAAAAAAAATTAATATTACACTTAGTCCACGTATAATACATGTAAAAATTTATTATACCCACCACTGTCAGATGGGGGTATAGTCATTTTGGTTTTTTTGCATAATGTATGTAATACCCCTGGGTAAGCTTCAGAGCGTGAAATTTTGAATTGATTTAGCCATGTCTGTCCGTCTATGTGTCTGTGTTGTGTCTGTTGTTGCCACTCTCCTGGTCGCAAAAATGTAAATATCGACTTTAAATTTGATAGAAACATTGAAAGTTTTTGCATGGAGTTTGGGACTGAAAATGGTTGGAATTGGTCTGAGCAGGAGCCCTTTTTTCACTTTTTGAGGTTTTATGCTTATTAATTATAACGCAAACAAGACAGAGTGCTTACAATTATTTTGTATATTCCTCAAATGAAGATATATTATCTGCCTAAAAATGGGTTAACTCTAACATGAATATGATAGCGACCGCGACCTGGATAATAATACCAGCGATATGGGTATCAAATAAAAGAACTTGGAGAGTAGAATGCGAAAAGTACAGTGGTGGATATGCGAGATTCGGCCTCGCCGAATATAACTTCTTTGTTATATGCATAATGTAATCAAAATAGTATTATTAGGTGATGTAAAAATTCTTTGTGGTTTTTTCTTCGGGTTAATCGGGCAACATTCACCTGATTATCTTAAACGAACATGTGCTTAAAAGGTGACACTTCAGTTTGCATTTTTTGTGAAGATAGTTTTCTAATTCTAGGCTCGTGCAAAAAGTTAAGTTGATTTGAAAATGGCCGAAATATGTGAAGAAATAGGTTATGTGATGCTTTTTTAGTATGAAAAATAAAAAAAATGCCGAAAAATTTGTAAAGTGTACGGTGAGAATACTGTAAGTGAACGAAGGATCCAGGAGTGATTTGCTCGATTGCGTTCCGCAAATTTCGTTGTCAAAAATACACCTTGTCAGGACTAGGGGAGTTACTGAACGTCAATCACCTCACAGTTTATAATCATTTGAAAAGAGCAGGCTACAAAAAGGTGCTCGAGACCGCGGAGAAAACCGTAAGGACTTTTTGTACGACCGATTATATACATTGCTTATAATATCATTTTTAATACCCATTGTAAATCGAACGGTGAAATTGTTTTAGTCCCGTCCATTTACTTGTTGGAGACCTCGAACATGGAATGTGAGAAATGAGTGTGGAATGTGTGGAATGAGAGAGAGAGAGAGAGAGAGAGAGAGAGAGAGAGAGAGAGAGAGAGAGAGAGAGGGGTAGAGAGAAAATTTACGTGATTACTCAACGTTGCAGGAAGTCATGATGAACCTCGGAGCATTAGTAATAAGATGAAGAGTCTTACATTGATATTTTTCAAGTATTTCAATATCAATGGCTGTTCCCAGCAATTCCATGCCATAGGTCTAAATAAGCTGGTGGGACACACATGTATAAAATGCACTTATTTCTTAGATTAAATTGAGATTCTTGACGAATTAGCTAATAGAGTCCTCTGGTTGTCCAGTCAAGTTGCTGCCGTTTAGCTTTCACGTAACTTTTTCATATTAATCTTTGGCCAGCATGTAGGGCCAAGATATTTCACACAGTTGTTGACATGGACATTATTTTCATCCAAAAATGCCGAAGGACAAGTAATCTGGCGTACATTTTTTGGCATCTACTTTAACAATCGATTTATTTAGTCAAAGTAAAATTTTGTCTAAGTGAAGTTGTAGTTGGTAGGAAGCTTTCATGAGTTCATTAAATGAAAATGGCATTGGCCTGTCATCTGCATATGTCGCAGTTAAGAGATTGTGAATGATCGAAAAATCTGAGGGGAAAATTATACAGAGTTTTGGACTTAAAGTACATCACGAGGACACTCATCCTTTAATTTTCCATATGTTGGATCTAATATTTTGCAATTTAACAGCGAAATGTATGTTTTGTATATGGGATTTAAATAGCAAGTACATTGGAGTTGGAGGAAATTTCTTTAAGTTTGCGCAGTCCATCCTTCATGCCAACGTTTTTTGTTTGAGTTACGAAACGATGCGACGGCATTGTTTAACGGTATAATTTTTACTTCTGAAATCGAGTAGTCCGCATAAGTAGATTCTTTCAAATATTTTAGAAAATTTTATCATTCTGCTGATTGGTCTACACGAGCTTACAACGTTTTTTGACTTATTTGCTTTAGCTTTATAAAAGTTCACAAGTCAACTAATCGGCCAACTAATACCGTTTCAAATAAAAAAGTTATTTGCTATTTTTCAAATATTCTTTTCAAAGAGTTCATGGGTGTCCGTCCAATAGTAGCCCCTCGGCTAATAATTATTAGATTATGTCGTGTGATCTTCGCCCTGGCTGGGTAAACGTGTGTGCGCTCCGCTTTATGTTATATTTTTACCCGCGTCATGTGTTATCGCTAGGATCGTGACTACGGTTTGTGTTTGTCAAATAACAGAGTACCACCAGTTAAGGAATAGACATTTGTCTGACTTATTTGCATAATCACAAACGTTTGCGTGTGCGTGTGCGTTGAAGGCTATATTAATAATATAATCGATAAGTAAGAGGAATGCACACAGAGGAAGAACTGTTAATGTGAAATAGAATAACACTTCAAGCCGAATTTCATGACAGCTGTAAATTTAGCCAGCGTTGGTTATATCATTTGTTGGGGGAAAAGGTGAGTTTCGTGTCGCTATTAAAAAAAAAAAAATGGTTTGATGAAAAACAAAATCCCAAAAGAAAGTAAAGAAAGGATCGGGAAAGGGATTGTAGATAGGAAAGGAATATGCTTCACAAGATCAAATGGTTAAATACTGTATGACTTAATCTAAACGTTGTACATGCGCTAATGATGGTCATCGCTCATGTTGCCAAGTTGAGGCTACAACATCAAATCATCATTGAAATAACTAATGCTGAGTGATATCGGACGTGTCAAAACCGCAAGTATGTACATTAGCTGTGACCGTAGAGACCTTTTCATAGAGTGCTTGGCGCGTAAAATTGAATGCAAAGCTGCTTTGTGCGAGATAAGCACGGCGCTCGATGAAGAAAGATGCTAAAAGTCAATTCATTTGGCACTCTTTCGGAGATAGAGATTGTCACTGCACGTCGGTACTTACGGTGAAACATGCAATGTCGCCAACTTCAAGGGGAATGGATTTTAATCCTTTTGTTTTGTGGAATGCGCATGGAATAACTATCGTCGAATAGCTTGAAAAAGTCAGTAGATTCAGATAATATTAATACCGTAATGACCGTGAATGTGTTTGTAATTTACGAAAATGTGTATTGAAAAGATTTTTTAAGAAATGACATTTGATTGTAGAGGGAAAATACTTAGGATTCTCTCTTCGAAGTGTGCAAGCATTTCTTTAATTTTTGTCGGTTATCGATTATTATGTTGTAACATGTTGTCATAATTGCAATTTAACTAATTGACAAATTGACTTGATGCTATACAATACGTACTTGCACATACCAACGCTCACACCCAATCCAAAGCATTTTACCGGACACATGACAAAATGACTACATTCGACATTGCGTTATAGCATTTGACACAGACACAAGCACATGGCACAGGCACAGGCACAGGCATCATATATCGGTGCATAGATCGATATTGAGTAATGACCTTAATTGAACTAAAAACTTGTAATCATTGAATGTCATACGAGATTTACTAAATATTCGACTAAAGCAAAAAACACTGAATAATTACACAAAACTGAGTTTCTAAATTACTCTTAAATTAAATTAATTATATCCGGGTGAACGAAGGAGTCAGTTAGAGTAAAGTTAGGTTCATATAAATATGCATACGCAAGAGTGCATAAAAATGATTTATGATTGTATACGATTTTGTCACTTACATGCTTGCATTACTTCAATTTGTATAATATTCGTTTTGCGTTCGCCCCTGCCATGGGCTATCTTATCTAGCTGGAATGTTGTTGTCTGGATATGTTGATTTTTTGCCGCTGGTCCTGCAAATGTTGTCAATGCTTTGCTATATTTCTCATTATCAGAAATGGATTGATCTGCGTCGTAATCGTTGTTGTTGTTATTATTATTATTATTAGTATTACTATTATTATTATTATTATTGTTATTATTGCTCATATGATAGTTGATGTTATTGTTGTTATGATAGATGGGTGCCGCTGCTTTATAAACAACATCCGTTAGATTGCCTGCGGGACAGTCAACTAAATCGAATTGTGACAATTTCATATCCTCAGCGATGGCTACCGCTGGTCTCTCTTTATTCCATCGATAAACGACATCCGTTGTTGTATAACCAACTGCAAGTAAGTCGCGGATGGGTGTAACAACAGCAACAACAAGAGAGTAAAACGCCAATTGAAGTGTCGATGAGATAAATGAAAATAATTAAAAAGTTAAACTTCTTCCATTTTAGTTATATCGTATTAGATAATATCGTGTAAGGCGAGTAACACAATAATAGGAAGTATTGTCTTTCCTGTTCATTTGGAAGGGAATGGGTGATGAAAAGTGGCAATGCATCGGCGTCCTTATGTGGCCTATTTAGCCAGGTGTAATATATTTTGAGTAGCTACGAAACTATTAACAAAAATGTTGAATATTGATCAATAATGATGCAATTGAGCTGATAAGGCCGTACTGCCTCTAAAAGCCAAATGTCATGATAAGGAAATTTTTCCGAATTTCCATTGGCATTCGATTTGAAAAATGATTTTGAAAGTGCTCGGCATAATTAAAGATGGATCTATCTAATCGCATAAATGATGTGAGGCCTAGAAGTGCTTAAATTAACTTATCGAAAATATCATACATATCGTATATGTCACGCGAATTAAAAAAACGAAAATGATTGAAGCTATGCTCCCTATCGTTTTGAAAAATCAGCTGTTTTTGTATTTTTTCCACCCCGCACCGAAGGCTGGGGGCATACCCATTTTGTTATAATGCTAATAAAACTCAAAAGGAAGCTTCAGAGACCCTATAAAGTGTACACATTCTTGACCAGCGTTTAATTGTCTATTCGTCTATGTGTCTAAGTGTCTGCGTCGCGATCGCAAAAGTGAAGATATCGTCTTCAACTTTGGTAGAAACTTTGGAAGTTTCTGCACACACGTTGGTACTGAAAATGGGTCAAATTGGTCAGAGCACATGCCCGCAGCAATGCGTAAAGTGAACGTAACACTGTTTCTCTAAGCAAGTACTTGTGGATTTTTGCTCATTACTCACAAATTATAAAAGATTCAGATTTGGCTGGCATTTTCTGCATTTACTTTAGTGTTATGGAAAAGTGTAACGTTTATGTGTACAAAACAGAAAAAACTCGGCCATGCCCATACAAAATTACAAGTGATTAAATTTTCTCTTTTTCACCTTTTTCAGATTTTATGCCTATTAATCATAAGGTAAAGAAGACAGAAAGAATGCTCAAAACTATCTTCTGATGGATTAATTTTTCTTAATAATACCAGCGATATGGGTATTAAATAAAAGGACTCGGTGAGTCAACAGGATAAGTGTGTTAATTCTAAATTAATTATACTGGGCGTCAAGACTTAGTAGATTACTTTTGTTGCTACAATGCTTGAGATTGGGTATCGCTCATATCAACTTGAACTTAGAGACTAGGATGCAACAAGCTAAGTGTGTTACTTCCAAATTAATTGTGGTGGAAGTCCTGACGTGGGGGATTAATTTCAAGAAGTGAAAGATAAATTTTATGCCATTCGCTTTTAACATACGTAAAACCTTAAAAGCATGAAAGATTCGTCCACAACCGAATAACATTTTCTTTCTTATTTTTCCATTGTTTGCATACCCAGGATCATCAAAATGCTTTTTCGCGTTTACATACTCTTGTTCTTTCTCGATGATTTGATGCTTGAAGAAAAGTCTTTTGCTGCATTCGCCGAAGACAGAATGGAAGCTGCAATTGTGTTATTTAGTAGCTGAAATCGCAATTACAGAAAGAAATCGCTTCACAGAAAGCTTGGCCTTGTTATCTTTGGAATTGCTGTCAGCCTCATACCTACTCGATAATCGCCTTTATCCAACTGCACTAACATATTTTTGTATGAATTTCTTTTTTTGTCGGAAAAAGAGTTAGGGAATGCCTGTAGTCTAGTGCGGCCAATCGCCTTTTTGTGTCTTGCCGTTATCGCGTACGCCAGATTTTACTATAGCTACGGCCAAGCATGGTCAAGAACCGCACTAAGATTCGACTCCGCGCAGCACTTATTTGGTTGTCACGGCTCTTATCTACTCAGCTACGCGATCTCTTTTGAATGAATATGAATATAAATGCTTTCGAAAGGCATTTGTTAGTTTGTGAGAAATCGGCAGGTAAAGCATTGGGCTGTAACTTACTAGCCGGGACTCAAAGGTCTTTTCGGAGCGGTCCGTGAAAAAGCCCCAAATTTCGAGAAAATATTTTTTTAGCCAAAGATTTTTTCCCCATTTTATAACTGAAAAATATAGAGTGATTTCCCATCCCAGGACAAAGTTGATGGAGATAATTGGATAAGGTACGATTGGTCGATCATATCAAATAGATTTTTAAGAAAAAGATAATTTTGATAACTTTGAATATCTTCGGAGTCAAGAGAGTGTGCAAGATTTCACCATGTTTGTATACATGGAAGGGTTCGAAATGTGGCTTTAGCTGGATTTCCAGAATTAAGGGATGTGAAAAATTTCAGCATGATAGGATATACGGGAGTGCCCGAAATATCGATTGCCGATTTCCTCCCTAACGCAAAAGTGATTTAAATAAAAGCTTCTGAAATAATTCTGAATGGTTAATTACGTTACCTGGCCAAACATAACAAGATATTTTCAAATTTTTTTTTATGTAATTAAAGTGATGGGTATAAAGTATTCTCTACGAGGCATATATAAATTCCTTATTTTATATTGCGCAGATCAAAGTTTATAGAAAGCAATGTTCAGAATTGTTCCCTTTCTTTTTAAATTTAAATTTAAAGTGCCGACATTCGAACATAAACGTATCATATAACAAAAAACGTGTTCTGCACAAAAAAAAAAAAAAAAAAAGAAAGAGATGTTTTCCATAAATTGCTTGGTGATTTTTCTCTCTATATGCGCGAAGTTAAGCACATTGAGAATGAAAATTACAATCAGCATTTCTTTAGCATATATTTCCTCGGATTTTTTTGTCTCGCTTCAATTTACGTTACATTCGTTAACCTGGCTGGCAAAGTTACATAAACATAAGTCAGGCATGTAACGTATATGAAGATAGAAGGGTACCCTAACTATTTAGCGTGTATATGGAGGAAATCAATTTTTTATCAAAAAACAACAACAAAAAAAACACAAAATCAGTAAGTAGTAGTAAGTGCGTACAAGCTTGTTTTTGCGGAGCCATCAATATTAACACACAAAAGTAATAGCATATCCTTAGGCTGGGTTATTAATAACTTTCATTGCCTTACTTAGTTTTTTTTTTTTTGTTTTTTGTTTGAGGAGAATAAATCTTCATGTGTGTTGAACAGCACCATTTTGCAGACAATATTTATATGTAAATGTGCTTAATGCTTAACGCTTAAAATGCGATTTTTTAAATGTTCACTCATTATGACTACATTGTGGCTTTTTTCGCTTAAATGACTTGTTAGCAACATCTTCATATTTATTTGTTCATGTTTAAACCATAAGTTTATGGAGAGATGCGGGTAAACTCAAATGCAAAAATGGCATTACGTACACCCTTCTCTATGTATTTAATTTTCTACAATGCAACAACTTTATAGTCAGAGAAGAGTTTTTAGGGCTCATAAAGATTAAATGCATGTACATGTACATTATATATAATGTACGTGTATATATATATATGTATATTGTGTAAGGACAAGCGAGGCTGATATCATTGCTAACAGTTTTAATGTACATTACAGAATAAAAGTTTAAGTCGAGATTTCAGTTTGCTTTAGAAGTATTTAACACACTCAACTAAATAATGAGGTCGCTGTATGAAGCAATTGAGTTTATTATGATATTTGTTATCTTATATATATGTAAAAAAGGTTAGGAAATTGTATAAAATTCACTTACATGAACCAAATTTTAAAGGACATTTTTGAATATCCATTGGAAAATCTTCTAAATTCATAGGACAACCAGCTTTGATGGTTAATCTGGAAAACAAAAATTTACCTTTAACAGCGATATAAGCATGTAGGGAACACGGATTGTGTTCCGTATGCAATAGTAATTTATAAGCGTGAAGTAAATGCGTGAAAAAAGCTTTCATGGCTATGAGCAGTGGGTTTTTATATTTCCCTAGGCGCGCGTATCGCAGATCTTGAAGGATTTGAAATAATGAGTACATGAAAATCGCGACCCGGGCGGATGTCTGTATTCAATATGGAATCGACATTCGTAAATACACCACAATTGTAGAAGAAGAAGAAATTTATCATCTCTTACTTTTCAAATTTGAAACTTGATTGATAAACCGACTTCGCTCCACCATACCTTAGCAAACCACCATAGATTGCAAAAGCAATCTGTTGAGGATGATAATATTTTAAACAAATACTCTATCAGATATTTCAGGTCCCATCACTGGATAGCGACAGGAGCGCGCTTTGTTTTTATTTTGCGAACACGCTCCTCATTGCCAAGTTCAACAATTTTGTTGTTAATGATCAAAAATTTTTGCTTGAACTTTTACAAGACCTTTGTAAAAAATTGAAATAAAACAGAGTCGATGAAGTTTGTAGAAGCTAAGATTAAGGGTATCCAAGATTCGGTCCAAGACGATTATGATTTTCTAATGCCATATAACTACGCACATGTAAATAGCGCATACATGGACGAATGGTATGAAGAAAACGAACCCATTGACAACCTCTTTTCGATTGTGGATGCTAGCCTATTAAAGTGAACATACAAGAACTCTGGAGTTCTTTTTTTGTTTTTTTTCGTATCACCAGTGAATAACTGCTTCTTCATACGAAAAGTGTAACATTTTCGTAGTGAAATTTTCGATCGTAATTTTGTCGATGTGGATTTGGACTAAGCATTTTGTGTATTTTCAGGTTTTGTTTAATATTAACACACTCACCTACTTGAATATAGGACGCGACCGTTTTGATAAATTCTTACAAACTTATTGGGCGTGGTTATCGTGTGTAAATAGCTTTGTTTGCCATTATAAAAATATGTATCCGGTTTCCAGATGCGTGCCAACATTGAAACACTTAAAGCCAACGTGTCTTGAGCGCCTTTAAACGCCAACCGTTTGTCTACCCAAGATTGACGAAAATAACAATCCATTGAATAGGTCTGCAATGGCAAGCGAAGAAAGTCAAACGCTATATACTGGAACAAATAACGAATATCATTTCACCCACCATGTCAACCTCGGAGATGGGACCCATGCTGCGCACCATTATATCTACTTCAACAGTAGCAGGAGGCCCTGCATAGATAAATTATTTTTGAGATTTCAATATAAAATATTATAGAAATTTAAGAGAAAAAACAAAAAAAAAAGAAAAGTAAAGAAAAACAAAAAGAGAAAATTCTCTAAGGGATTATTTTTCTTTAAGCTTAAGTTTGATTTTATGAACATTTTATATTTCCCGATTAACATTTTGCCGAATTTACAGTTTATAATGAGTTTGTTGCCTTGAGAGGCTGCTACAAATATAATGAAGTATATGCCACGTTATATGTATATCTATGAGTGTGTTAGATATGCAAATATCTATACCCTCTGCTCAAGGAAATGACTTAAAAAAATTTTTTTTTTTTTTTTTTTTTGAGCTACAGCCAAATTGCATGAGTGAATCTAATCAAGTGTTTAACGTATTCACATAAAAATTGAATGTATTTCTGTCTTCCTCTCCGACACCACTACGTGATAATAAATGATATATAAAATTTCTCATATTCTTTAGGAAAGGAGGTAACCATGTCGTTCATTAACTTTAAAAATGATACAAACATCTCTTCCTTCTCTGCATTTGCTTTCTATGAAATCATTAAGAAAACATTAAATAAATGAAATAATTAGTACGGAGAGGACCGAGAGTGCCGGGAGAACCGAAAGGACATATGACATGGATAAATCGTTTATTTATCTACATCTTTGCTTTATGAGGCCTAAATTTTTTTGGAAGCAGAACAAAACTATAAATGTCTTTATGTACGTAACTTTTTAATGGTCAAAATCAAAGAAAAATTATTCGCATTATTCGCAAAGACTACGTAGACTTGAGTAGTTGGAAATTTTTCATTCTTAATAGTTTTCCCTTTAATGCAAAGTACGGATTGACTTTGACGGATTGAATATTTTAGCAAAATTATATGGAGATGAAAAAATGAAATCGGTCCAGGATTCAGACTTTCATAGCCAATCCTTGTTTCCGTGCGAAATGAAAATCGTAACATACATACTAAGGTAACTGGAAGAGATGCAAAGAACTGACATTTAATCGGTATAAATATCTTGAAACTTTATCGGGTGAATTTGTTGGACGAAATTGTGGAAGAAGGGATTCTAACCGCCCAACTCTCTACAAAAAAGTTTTTTAAATATTCTGATTCCACTGCTCGACTAGCGTCCGATACAGAGCCACGGCGTCACTTAAAAAACAAAAAAAAAACCACGTGGCAAATGGAAAATTGTAAGTAGTCATTTAATTCGCTTCAAGTTGAAGAAAGCTTTCGCATTTCAATTTATAAATTTGTACTTCATTATACACTAGCCAAAGCTAGCTGGTGAAGTGTTCAATGAATTATGAAATGGGGAGACGCAGACAATGTCGTGTAAGTAGTCATTAAGCGATGATTAGGATAAGCTCTTCATTCAAAATTTGATTATTGCAGTTTATAAAGATAACAAAGTGTCTTAGAGGGGGAAATCAATTTGAGTGAAACTGTAACTTTCCTGAATGAAAGACTTATCGAAAACAATTTGCTTAAGAGCTTTTTAAGTGTACATTATTATTATTACTATTATTACTATTATTATTATTATTATTATCATTATCATTATTATTATTATTATTATTTTTCTTTTTCTACTCTTTACTTACCGCCAAAATCAGGCCTTATACTGTTGTCATAGCCTCTAAGCAGATTATCTAATAGCTCGGATATATTAGCGTGATTATTTCGTTGCGTTAAACGTAAATGAGGATAACCGGCTGCCATTTCTATGGCGACTGATATTAAAATCCACATCCAACAATACCAATAACGGTTTAACCAAAACCACCAACGAGGTCGCAAGTAAAGTATACCGCTCAGTGATATTAAATGCTTCATGGTGCATGAACCCATAGTCGTTTCATCATCTGTGCGAGGCAACGCTCCAACAATAGATTCCAAATATTTTAACGTTAACCCTGGCACAATCATACTTTTTCTTAATTAATGTTTGTTAATATGCTTGATGTTGATGTTGCCGTAAATTGTTTGTATATATATATATAGATTGGGTAACGCATCAGTTATTCCCTGCAGTTGACAAGTGCTTCTTATTCTTTACGTTAGACTTAATTTGCTGGTGATATTGTTGATGTTTCTTAAGAGTCTTGCTCCCACAATGACGCTATCTTTTTGGTCTCTGTTCAGATGCAGTTTCTTGCTTTGTCTTCATTAACTTTCTTTTATTTGTTTGTTTTCTTCGCTTTAATAAATAAAAACAAAACGAAACTGTTTTTAAGGAATGGTCTCGTTTCTTTCTTAATTTAAAATTAATTTAATGCTCATTTAAAGCATGATTCTTGGTATGCAGCAAAAAAAAAATAAATAAAAAATAAAAAATAAAAAATGTTCTTTTTTTTTCTTTAAGACCCCGTTTTGATTTTTTTTTAATTTATTTTATATTAGAATTTTTTAAAAAGTTTTTTTTTCTAGCATAAAATATAATATAAGCAAAGTCTTATTACTCGCTAGCTAATTATAACTTACGCACTAATGATTCTTTTGTAACAAATCATTTTAGCATTTTCTACTAGACGAAGTGCCGCTTTTTTCATCTTTTTTTTTGTGTTTTTTTTTGTGTTTTTTTTTTTTTTTGTTGATTTTCCACCTTTGCACCATAATCCTTTTGTTAAGGTTAAGCTTAAGAATTACGAAAAAAAAAGAATTCTCTTAAAATAACTAGTTCTTGTTTTTAGCCCAAATATAAATATGTATATATTTACGTGTATATATATATATATATATATATATATATATA
>CCAG010008064.1:0-98507 GCA_001077435.1 Glossina morsitans morsitans
AAAAAAAAAAAAAAAAAAAAAAAAAGAAGAAGAAGAAAAAAAAAACAAATCAGGGGGACTAACTGAATTTTTCTAAAAATTTAAGAAAATTTCTCCGATACGTTGACACTGTAACAAGAGAAAACGAGAATAAGACAAAACAAATCCAACCAGCAAAGACTATAAAAAAGAGAGAAAACCAAATCACAGCAATTTTCTCATAAGTTAAACAGAGATTTCACACAAGAAGCAACGGTAAATAAAGAGAAGAGAAAAACTATAATAGCACCAAAAGAAAAATAAACACGAAAGAGATCTATTATAAAAAACACTTGTGCTGAATACAAGAACCAAAAAATGAAAAACATCAAAATTTTAATATAAATTAAGACAATTAAAATTCCTTTTTAAAATTCTTACACCTTTTAACTTTATGCCTTTATAATAATATGCCTTTTTTAAAAAAAAATGCGAATAATTACGCGCAAAAAGAAAATAGAGATTAAACAATGCACTACTCTTTACAGAAAAGAACGAAGCAAACACGCCGCGATCAGTTGCCAAACTATTCGTTAATTACGATTTCGTGCGATGTCTAGCGTCCAACTATATATTTAGCGGTAGCCAATACGACTTTGACAAAAATCTGTCTACTGGTGACTTATTGTCCAAAACCAATTTAGCCATTCGCTAAAGTAAAGTCGTTGCCCTAGTTATCTCCAAGACCTTCGACTAGTTACCCTATAGGAGTTGAAATTTCGACTTGAAAGCAGATGTATTACAAAACTCTTCACCTTCGTTCTTTCACCTTCGTTCTTTCACCTTCGCTCTTCCAGCTCTTCGCTCTTTATTAACGGTTCTCTGTGCGTGGCAGGAAGCTCTCCCGCCTTTGTTCTTCGGCAAGACATCATGCGGCGCCCAACTGCAGAATTAATGCCGTATGGTGGGCAACTTACTTAATAAAGATTCCGTGAAAATATCTACAAGGCGTCAACCAAAGAAGGTAAATTTTGACGTCGTCAAAAATCGAAGCCATATCTTAACACGAAAAAGCGATGAGTAACCTTTCTGACTTACCGCAGCCAACCAGCAATTATTGATGTGCTAGACATGAGAGTACATAACCGTCTTCGTTGGACAGAACATGCATTCAAAGTGGCGAAAGATGCTATCAGCGGCCTAAGTTTTTTAAAGCGGTGTCAAAAATACTTGAATGCGGCCCATACTCATTTACACCGCCTATATTGTCAAGGGACGGCTCGGTTGTCTTAGCGTTCCCACCCATTCATATTGAAGATGCCATTTCACGATGCGTTACCGCAACTCATCGTTCTTCAACTGCACTGACCGCCTTTGGAATAACCCACCTGCAGTGGTCATTTCCACCGACTGGGATGTGTCAACGGCACGTCAGCTCGAAAATACATTAATACACTTCCCCTCTTTACTCTCTCTTTAGAAGACACCCTCTAAATGGCCTGTCATTGAAAAAAAAATTGTATTGTAATGCCATTTGCAAAGTGACATCTACCTGGCTTGGTGTCAACAGAATATCTGCCACATTTTTCCGTTTTTCCTTTCCTTAAATATCAAACTTTTTATTACGCGTCGTTAGCCCAATACTAATGAACTCTAATTTTCTTGAGAGGCTGAGAGGTTGAAAATAGCTCGAACAAGATCCGTTTCTGGCATTTGACCTTCACAAATAATAATCTTCGACCGATTAGCACACTACCCTGCCTTACTAAAGTAACTGGATACATCATAAAAAAACGGATGCACGTACTGCGATTAGGGAAATGCCTCACGTGATGTCCGGTATGACTTTCGTGCTGAATGTAGCACTTCGAAACTTTTGATCTCAGTGGCCGAATCGCTTAATAATGACAATGATAAAACAAAAGTTGTCGATAGAGTTCCATGCACTAGCAAACTATCTGAAAAATTTAATTTGTTCAATAGTGCTTGCGAGCTTACGTAGCCATACAATTAAAATCGAAAACAATTTGTTCCACTCTATTTGACTAGGGTTGGATAAAATAGGAGTCATAGGTAAGAGCGAATCTAAATAACATAGTGGCTCATGTGTTGAAGCGCAAAGTCATATTCTCAAGAGAATTTTGAATGATAATGGTGCAAGTCTAATAACATCCTAAATCTTCATAAAACTGTGCAGTATCTTAATGCTTCCCACAACCTAGAGCAAAGTGGTGCTGAATAAGAAAAAATAGGAATGGCAATAATATTCAAATACTCTAATCTAAATGTGCAATTCCAAGATTCATTTCAGAACTGTCAAAAAGGCCGTTTACATTTTAAACCGAGCGTTAAGTCTTCAACAGATGAAGCAAATTCCCTAGAATTATTCTTTAACCAAAAAGCTCATATCCAACATTTAATAGCTATTATGCGTTATAATGATTCAATCTAACTAAGGTGTTGCGTTAGTAAAACACAACGAATCTTTGACGAGTGCACGTAGGATAATATGGAAAGTAGTCTGTTTAACGGACGTCGAGGCTTGCTTTATCTAGTTGACCTATAAAATACAGAAGTCGCTTTGAAAAAAAGCTCGACCGTTTATAGACGCATTTGAACCATTCGTTAGGAATTACAATAATCATGATTATAGTATAGTTTGATATAAAACGTAACGCGTAATCGCAAATGATGTAATTACGAGGGCAGCTCCAGAGCGTGAAACGTTTTTAGATAGTTTAGGATAGCAATCGGTAAGTATGCTAAGTTTTTATTTTCCCCGACTTAAACATACTTGCATGCATTTAGGTTTATGTTTCCAAAAAAAAAAAAAAAAATCGAAGCAATGGAACAATAGTGCTCTAAAGTTTACATGATCACTTATAATGCCGGGGAAATGTATTTCTACTATAAATTAGAAATTGGAAGTAGTTATGTCAACAGATGTAACCTTTAAAGAGGGGAAGAGTGAAAAGCAAAGTACACCAGAAGAATTGCAATTGCGTAAAGAATGGGGAGACAGCAATGAGCTTAATTAGGCCTCCATTTATTATTTAGGAGTTACTTAGGAACGACTACACTTCTGAATTCGCCAAATTAAGCGTACTTATAGCCGTTTAAAAAAAAGGGCAAAAAAAACATAATGTAACGCACTTAAATGAAAAAGATGATAAAAACTTGTAGTTTACATAGGAACACCATAAAATTATAGAATAAAATAATAATACTGACCAAAGTTAAATGAAGCAAAATATTTAAGTAATATACTAGTCAGCAATAACCAGAAACTAATAGCAAACCACTTGAAAATAATTCAATATTTTGACACACATTTTTGCGAAATGCAATCTTTCTTTTTATTATTTACAAATAAGTCAATCACCAATGAATTATGTGCGAAAACGCTTGCTTTAATTTATTAGCTAAAACTGCTGCGTAACTGAAAAACAGACGCACAACAAAACATTCTTTTCTTTTTAAAATACTCAAGGCCAGATCATATACAATTTAAGCCCAAGCACTTTTTTTCCACAAACTACTAACAGCGAAGCTCTTAAAGAACATATCTGGTATGAAAAATTCAAAGTATAGTAGTTTTATAGTGTCGATTTTAAATTGTGTTAATAGGCTTACTCCTATTATGAAAATGTGTACCGCATGTTATATATATTTACTATAGAATATATATTAAAAATACTGCAATACATATTATATATACCTCATATACATTGTCAAAAGTAATATGGTGACTCATTTATTTTGAAAATTAAAACTAACTTCGTAATAAACTTGACTTTCTCTTTCTTAATTAATTAAGTTGTAACGTGAACCGTCATTTGTGATTTTACGTTAGTTGACATTTGTTGATTTTCAGTATGTTGTAGCAAACATGCGTCTGGTAACGACTTTTTTCGACCAGCTGTCGATCATATAGCGACATCTTGAAAAAAGATTTTTTTTGGTTCATTTCCGGCATGTTGGTTGATAAAAAAAGAGGGAGAAACAAAAGTTGGATGTAGCATTTTTAATTTTAGTAAATGAGTGACAAAATTTACTGAAATAATATTAAAATAAATGTAGATACCAAAAAAAAAGAGCACGAGGTTAAACGACTCTAGGAAAGTGGCAGTTTTCACTTTCCTTTATTATGACATGTGAATGAGAATTTCATGTAAAAAGTAAAGAAAAAAAACCTAAATTAAAAACTACCATCTTGACGCCTCCACATTTCACAAAATTTCAAGTAGCAAAGTCTTATAAGCTGTTTAATAAAATCAACAATAAATTCAGTTTACGAAACTCTCTTAAAAGAATAAAGGAGTTTCTGTTCCTTTTTAATTTCGCATCGTTGAGACATTGAGTCAGGAGTGGTTTGTTCGATTCCGTTCCGGAAGTTTCACTGTCAAAGGAGCACCTCGTAGACACTGAAAACGTCGATGAGACTTTGCAACTGGTGGAGCAACACAGGCACGCAAGTTGTCGGGAAGTAGCCCCACATGACATGCAACAACCACATAAATCATTACATGACAAGCATCAACCACATGACAGTGTGGAATCATTTGAAAAGAGCAGGCCACAAAAAAGGACCGGCGGCTACGAAACCGTGGAAAAATCCGCGTAGACCTTTGAATAGGATCCGTTGTATACTTTCGTTCGGCAAGGAAAAAACAAAATTTCTGTTAACTGTTCTTTGTATTTGGAAAATATTAAATCCTGTGGGCTTGACATATGCTACATCTTGGCTGATTGGTTAAAGAACATTTAGTTCCGGTTATCATAAGTAAGTAATGTAATATGAACGTGATGCCTCGTTTTTATACGGGGTTTATTGTTCGATGCTCTTTATGGTAATTTATTAAAAAGTAGATGCTTGTGGAAAAATATTGGTGTGCGTTCTCGATTTTTTAAAAAAAATTATTTAAAAAAAAATGCAAAAAACAATTACGAAGTCTACGAATTGTATCTGAAAAAATTTCTGAAATTGGGCGAGTCGCGTTTTTATGGGTTGAATACTGTATTCAACTTACTAGAAATCTATACTTTGGCTTGTTTAGCGGATTTCTTTATCAGTGAATTAAAACGATACACAATAAACGTAAAAAAAGAAAAAAAAGTTTATACAAATATGTCACCAAGAAGGAAAGAAAAACATTCGAAAAATTATACAAAATAGGGAAACCCTAAAGTCTACACACCTATTTATGCTATAAACTGGAAATGGAAATGTTTAAGCAACATGACTATGAGGGAAATGTAATAATACCCTGAAAACGAGTTAAATTAGAAATAAAATTACTGTAATTATTCAAATATTTAAATTAATGTGTTGATATTATAAGAAAATTTTTAATATTGTAAAAATATTTACAGAAATTAGAATATAAAGTAAATTATTAGAAACTAAATAAAAAATAAAAATGAAATACAAAGAATTTAGTTATGAGAGGAAAGCAGCTTAGGGAACCTCGGACCCAACGTCAGGATCTCCCATAGACATCATGGGTCGAAGGAGACCGTAGGTAGGGCTGGGTAAACAATGGCCCAAGGCTTATGATATGCTCATTCGGGTTCCGTCCACTCATTCTCCTAAGGCACGTGCAATTTTTTTAGGAGTAATCGTCTGTGGAGTGTCCTTGAGGCCTCTCATACTTCCCAAACTAGCTAGTTCAACTAAGACACGTACGAGAGTCTCTAAAACCCCTAGTCTTCTTTTACTGGCACTGAATAGTGGCCCTCAAATTAATTTTTTTTGACAGACGATAGGGTGGGACTAACAGTGTTACAATATCATCACATATATTGCAAATTTTTTTTTCATTGACTGTTTTACCGTAGAAGAATAGCCGTTTCCTCTTTAACTGTCGGTACAGAACTACTAGCATAACAAGTCGTTTGCGAATAATTGATTACTTATTAGTATATCTAATTTCTACATATATTCAAACCTGTTGCAAAAAAGACAGAAATATGACACATTTAAAGTACAGTGACTGGTTGTCTTTATGTCGATGTCCAACCGTATTGCTATACGGAGAATTAAGTAAAGGTATTCATATATATGCAAAGCAACCAAAAAAGCATAGAACACACATAAATAGTTTACCAACTCAAGAGTACTCTATACTGTCTCAGGCGCCTTTATTAAAGACTGGCAACCTGCCCGTTGTTGTGTTTGTTGACGCGGATCTAGTTGCTACAAACGATCAAAAGAATCTTAATGAAATTCTAGAAAACTTTTAGACAATTATGAGAGAAGCAAACCAGGCGAAGCAGGCAAACATAAATAGACCTGTTCCGAATAAAATCTCTGATCAGTCATAGGCGTTTTGCGCGTTGATATTTGATACTAGACAAAAGAGCTAAGTGATGTATTCATTACTTAATTTGACATACCCACGTAATTTTAGCATGATTTAATTCGAATTTACTCTGCATTTATACTCAGTTTAAATTACTAGCGCAAGTTAGTTAAGTTAGTTGTTAACCTAGCTTTAATTGCACTAGCGCAAGCGTTATTTTAAGAACTACCATAATATTTTTAGCATCAGGAAAACTCAGCCAAATACAGAATACACAGAAAAGTCAAAAGGATTTCGTTGCAATATCTCATCAGAATGTTATTCCCACATACCAGGTACGCTGCAATTTTCGTAAAATCAAAATTTCGCGATGGACGAGTAGTCATGTTACGAATAAGAAACAAAATTCTTAGAGCCTATATCATTTCTTTTGTTCATTTTCTGGTGTTACGCGTTAAAACAGTTTAAACCATTTTGGCGGCTCTTTTGATATATGCATTGCGCACAAAAAGAACCCTTGCAATTAGAATGGCCGCCTTTGTTTAATGATGGGAAAAACGACACATGGGAGTTGTAATGAGGTATGCCTATGGAGCTATTTCTGGGATGACTCAATGGCATATATTTATAGCAACTACAGCAAGAGCAGCATTAGGCGTAGCCAAAAGTGAAATTACAAAAAATACCATCTGGCTTAAAGCGGGTATTCAAGAATCACTAAGTGTGCAATTGGTTAAAGCAGGCCAAAGAATTACATCGCTTTGATTTTTTTTATCTAGGATTTTACCCACCGCTCTAGCTGCGCTCTCATTCGCTGTCAATAAATGAAGCACTAAAAGTAATCTTTAAATAAAATTATATATAAGGAAATAATAAAAGCAATTAATAAGCGCTATCCAAGCATTTGCGAATTTTACTAGTTTTGATATCTCTTTTTACTCCTTTTTATTAAGATATGCCAACGATCGTAAGATCTTATTTAACTTTTGTACATACTAACTAATCTGTTCACAATTCGTATAGTTTTGAAATGAATATCGTTATGGCAGGTTAGCGTGTGTCATCGAAATAACATTCTAGGCACGCATTTATTTCAGAACCATGCAAGTGGTTAACCTTTATCGTTGATGAATGAAGGATGTTGAAGTTAAACGAGAGGTTGGTTTTTGGATGGTTAAGTTGAGTAGTCGCAAAATCTAGAAAAGAAAAAATTGTAAAAGGAGGGTGTATGCGTTAAAAAGTGTAATTACAATTTAATGAAAACGTTGAATAAATGTTTGTTTAAATGTTTCTGCTTTATTTTTTCATAAATTTCCACTAAGATCAATGGTTTAAGTAGCTAACAGCTAAAAAAAAAAGGACTGAACTGAAGAACATATAAAAAATTTGATATTTCCTGTCATATCGAATTTTTTGTGACTACTTGATTTACAAAAACACTTTTTTATACGCGATACTGATTTGAAAGAATGTAATATGATACACATATTTAGAAATAGAAAGTAACACACACGTTCACTAATCATACTAGATTTAAAATTATATGAATTCCATCCGTCTGAGTGGCCGAGTAGGCAAGAGTCTCGATTAGCAATTCAATGGTCGTGGGTTCAAATCTCAAGTACGGTAGAGTTTTTAATAATAAAAATAATAATAATATTAATAAATATTAGGTATGGAAATCCAAATGAAATGTGTTATTATCAGAATAAATTTAATATCAAATATAAGGGATTTACTAACATTAGAATAAAATTTTTTTAGTATACAACAAATTCTATGTAACAACACAAGTGAAAACAAAAAATTTTTTATGAATGTTAAAATATAAACATGGAATAAATCTTTTTCTTATTTTTGAGAGCGAGATGGATTAGGGGTCATAGGATCCAACTTCGGAATCCTCCATTAGAAATCATGAGCCGAAGGACACCATAGGTATGGTGGGGTGTAGAATGATCCAGGGCTTAAAACCTATTATAATATAACTAATGATTTCAAGAAAATGTGTTGTACAACTAGTTGAAAATGTCATAAATTGGGTTTTGGCAGCATCCAAACGTTTAAACTAATTTTGCTTAAGTAAACGCGGGGAGAAAAGTTTGAGAAGATGATCTATTAAGTCAACGAACTAAAGAACTGGATCTTTCTTGTTTTATTTGGCTTCAAAGAGGGCAACGTGTAAAACGTAAAAACGTTCAATTGTTGCTTTCGAGAATTAAAAGAATATAGAGAAAAACAAAAAGATACTAATTCTTCTTTGAAATTAAAAACAAAGCAAAAGAGAGGAAACGTTATTCTTTAATAATAAAACTTGTATGATGAATTGTACACATTAAAGAGCTTAAAAATATATCATATTGTAAATTTACGCACTGTCGCCGGCCTAAAATTTTATAAATTTGTGGTGGGATTTAAATTACAAAGGAGGATATCCTGCTTTGTTGGTCATAACATTGATGGCGTTTGATATTAGAACGCGTACACAAATGCGCAGAGTTAAAAATTGATGAATTCAATAGAAATAATAACACAAGTGTTCGCCACAACTGCCATTAGTACATCAGTTCAACTTTAAAACTCTGTTTGCAAAAGCCAAAAGGGCTACAACAACTACAAGTCTTCATTATACATTATTACATGCATCATAATAATCATCATTACCAGAGACAGCATGTATGGGACAAAAAAATCGGTAACTCAATGTCAACGTTTCTTATAGTCGTCAGGTGATGGCCCAGCATCATTGGTTCCGTCAAGACGAATCTCATCATAAGTTAAGTAATGATACAATTATAACCTACCTTAAATTGCAAACCGTACATTCATATATTCTTTCCTTCTACTGTTAATACTGCCACATTTGAACGTCCACAAGAAAAACCGTATTATCTTCTTACACATATGTGGACAATATTGTGACAACGACTTTTCCTTTTTTATGTTTTTTCCTTATAAGTAATGTCATTAATAAATATCTATCCTCTTACAGTGGTGAGTATACTCATTTTGTTTTTTTCCATAATGTACGTAACACCCAAAAGGAAAGGTGTATATAAATATCTTTAATGCTCTTAATACAAGTATAAAACATTTTTCCGATCGAACGAAAGAATAAATGTGGTTGCGAGTTATTGTTGTTTCTATTGCTGTCATTTTGGGAACTAGCAAAAAGAGTGGAATAGCTATTCCTTACAATTGCAAAGAAAAATGAACGAATTCATTTGACAGTACGATCTTGTGGGTCTTTTATTAAATAAATTCATGATTTTCTTAGAGTTCAAGTATACTGCGAAAGACTGCAAGTTTTAGAGTCTGATATGCAATCTTGAGTGATCAATAAATGATCTAGCAAGATTGAAAGAAGGAAAGGAAGACATTTAAAATTTTCGTTTTTCCGTAGCGTTAACTTGGGTTGAATAGATGCAGTTTCGACGTGTTGCGTAAAAAGTCGTGGAAAGCTACTGAAACGAACTGATTACGATCATCACAGTGTATCATATGTGGCATTCCAAACATTCGAAAGACATGTTGTTCTGGGTACTTGATTACTACTCCACCAGTAGCTTTTCGTATTGGTTTCAGTATGACAGAATTGGAGGAGTAATTAAAAAACAAATATATACAGGTATTTACATCCATAGTTATAAGAATTTGCCCCACAAAATCGCTGCATAAACGTTGGAAAGGTCTTTCCGTATTTTACCGTCGTCTCATTGATGGTCTTTGAATGTTACCACTTCTACTGTATTTATATACAATTTTTGAATTTATGCTGTGCGTCAGAGGCAGTTTCCAGTCAACAACACTTCCCTTTAAGTCTCTGTAGCATCTTAAGCGCACCTCCATGTTCTGCTGATATTGAATAATGAGCTGTTGATAATAAAAAATGTTTAAGCTCTGTAGGTATGCAAAATTTCCATGTATTATCGTCGAGAATTTCATCTCCAGTTCGAAAAGCTGCCCTTTTATACACAAAACCACCTGATATAAAAAATGCCTCTTTTAAATTAAATGCTGAATTGTAAGCTTCAGTACGAGGCAACATATAAGCATCTACTTTATATTTCGATCACATACCTTACGAGCATCTAAACATAAACGATTTTTAGCGCCCCTTCGAAGTAAAGCCTCATCTTCTCATCAGACTTTTGATCGGTATCGTTGAAGGTGTTAAAAAACGCTATTTTTCGATCTTTGCACGATTTTCAATGGTGAAATCCCGGGTTTGAGCAAGTCTGGCAAAAGCTCGGATTTCTCCACCAATCTCTTTGTATGGTATTATATTAGTTTCTTTTAGCGTTATACTTGGATGTTTGAGAAAATAATCTTGTGGCATACCACGAACAAAGCATAAGCCTACGTGAAAAGGTAAGAGACAAAAAATCCGTTTGATGTTAGACTAGGTGCACTTATGCCTGGTTATACGGGATTAGCGTTCATCGTCATGATCGAGTAAAACTTGCGAGTAACATTTAGTTGAATTACCGGTTACCGGTTAATAGAAAATGATATTCAATAAACAGTTCATCGTAATTAACCTGATTCAGTTCCCTTAACTGTTCATTTCTAAAAATGAAACTTTTGACACTAATATTTTAACCAAAGGCCAAGAGACCAACGAAGGACTTGGTGTTTTTATAAAATCAAGTATACCTCACAAACCCGTATATTTTAGCTCCAACATGCAAGCCATAGCGATACGAATAATCTTAAATATACAATTTACAGTGCTTTCGCTCTATATCCCACCTTTGCAATGGTTTTCTCAGCAAGAACTCTACAATTTATTCTCCGTCGCATCAAATTATCGCCCAATCTCTCTTTTATCTTGCCTTTCAGAAGTATTCGAAAAGATTATGGCATTGAGATTATCTTAGGTCCTGAGTCCAAGAACCTGATTACAACAAGTTGGTTTCAAGCGGGGTAGAGGGTGCACCGACGCTCTTTTACATATTCATTATTTTACAAGCAAAGCAATTTCCCAACGGAATCATGTAACAATTCTCACAGCTGATTTCGAAAAAGCATTTGACAGCGTAGGGGTTCACGTTATTTTAAGACTCATAATATCATGGAATGTTGGACCAAAATTCGTCAACTACATCAAATCATTCATGTCGCATCGCCGGTTTAAAGTTAGAATTAACAATCATCCAGCATTCCGCAAAGGCCTCCTCTTTCTGTCACGCTTTTCCACGTCGCTTTCAATGAAAGTAGTAAAATTCTTTGCCGTGTACGGAGAATCGAACTTTGTCTCTACGTGGACGATGTGTACATTTTAACAAAAGAAAAAGATAGCACGAAAGCAATCAACATCCTCGAATCTGTTGGACGAGAGATCTCCAAATGGGCAAACTCACCATACGTTAAAATTTCTATACAAAAATCAAAAAAATGCACATTTGTGTTTCTACTGATGCGTATTAATGCCTTCCCAGTACTAGACGAGCAGACACTCCATATTCTCGGGCGCACGTTTTCCAACAAATATTTTAACAAGGGTGAATTTCGTACAGCACGTTGCTTGCAAAAGCCATGCGCACATTAATACCATTGCTTATCTTACCAAAATGTTTGTTTTAAGTAAGATTGACTATGCTTTGATAATTTATAGCAATAGCTGCAAATCTAATACCAACATCCTTAAACCGGTCTACCGGCAAGCCCTTAGAACAAGTTGCCCTGCTTTTCGGACAACGCCCATCAACAATATCGTAATTGAAACAGATCTCTCAGCTTTCGAAAATAGACTTTATGATTTAAAAGTTGAAATCGGCCCCAAGCTTCTTAATTCAAAAAAATCTATTCCCGGTGAAGATGTGACAATGATTACTATTTCTAAGAAAATTCGTAAATAACCATCCGCAATTGATTATTGTTTGTATCTCGCAAAGCAATTGAACATTCCCTTAAAAATTTTCCGCCATTTTGGTCTTAAACCTCCATGGGTTTTAAAAGACTACCCATTTAACATTTCCCTGTCTATGTGCAAGAAAGGAGGCACTTCAATTACGTCTTCGGGAATCTAATTGCTGAAAAAACCCAAAAATTGGAGGGCAACGGTTGAGATATTTTATACACAGATGGCTCAAAATCTTCTGGTCTGGCACCTGCTTGTGCCCTGGTAGATCTTTCAAGACATGTTCTTCTCACACACATATTTCACGAAAGTGCTTCAACTTTCCCATAAAGACAAACTCAAAGCCGTCATTGTTACTGACAGGTTGTGTCTATTAAAAACTATACGAAATCCTTCGACTTCGAGATGCAGCACCATCAACGAATTAAAGAATAGCATTACAACACCAGGCTAGAAAATTAAAATGCTTTGGGTACCAAGTTATATCGGTTTATTGGGAAGGCTGATCGAGCGGCAAACTATGCTTTTTCTGCACCTCTAATTAGGAGTGATGTAATGGAAAAGTTTGATCTTCAAAGCTACATTGGAAGAAAAGTTAAAGAATCAATTACATCAACAGTACCCTTCAATTAAGCCTCAAATAATTCCACATTTATATCCAACAAATGTTGAGAAAATCAAGATCCAAAAATTTTCAAGAATTCGCCTTGGCCATACAATTGCAACTCACCAATGGATCTTGAAGAAGTCTTTGTTCCCAATCTACAATTGTGGACAAATTCTCACTAAAGCACATGCTCTGCGAATGCATTAACTTTTCCTTGCCTAAAAGTACTGCATTTGGAGCGACTAATCCTATGGACATTTTACAATCAAGTACAGAACGAAATATCAATACAATATATTACTAGTAGGCTCAATATACAATATATTGCTAGTGCTCGACGTCTTTTTTTTTAGTCCAAGAATTTATTCTATTAGTCTAAAATTATGCTAATAATAATAATATATGTTGTTTCTATATAAAGGCATATTTTTCATGTACGGGGGAAGCGGGCTCCAAACGCAACAAAGTTTAATCCTTATTAAGGACCCAAAATAGACGTAGATGGTCCAAATTTTGTAGACTTCACTTTTGTATGAAATTACTATAATACTTTGGGTCAATTTCCATTTCTCCATATCATAACAGACTTTTTTCTCTACATAGGAACAATTTTCGTGAAAATCATTAAATAAACCGTGATGGTCCAAATTTGGCACAGTTTTTATTTATGTTAGACTTCTATTATTATATAATTTTTACCATGGATCATTGAAAATTGTACTGTTATGTTGTATGAACTTCAGTTTTCGTTATATCAGAGGGGATACAAAAATTGCTCCAGTCCAAAGTCCAAAGTCCAAAGTTTTCATACTGATTTAGAACGGTACTACTTAGCTACTTTTTCCTAATATAGTCCGGAAAACTGCATCATCTAATAAGACTGAAACAACTGAATAGGTTTCATGTAAACAGAAACAAAAAGGGAGACCTATTCTGCCATGTCTACATGTATGTGTTCATATCGTGTCAATTGTAATAGACTTTTTGTTATTAAAATTTACTATAACTAAAAACAAAACACGATTAGTTGGTGTACTACCAGTAAACAACCTAACCACAGACCAAATATTCATACATGTGTACTAAACAATTGATTATTGACTCTCTCTCTCTCTTGGAATTCTCGGACTTGTGTGTCGTTGGGCGCCACTTTTATTTTGTAACATTCTAAAGAGGGAGATGCATGCAATTTTGCTGGCGATTATCACCAAGTGCGCTCTCTCAGATACGTAAAATCTGACGACAATAAAATTGCTGTCGCTGAGAACAAACCAAGCAAAGTTACTACTTACCACAAATCTCTCTTTTAGAGTTGCGTTTGTAAAAAACCGGTTCCAGAAGAAAAATGTAAACACTATGCGAAGTCCGATACGTCAGTAGCCTAGTGCTCGAAGACAGCTATTGGCAAATTCCCCTTAAGGCCGCGAGCAGAGCGTACACAGTATTTACTGCGCCCGGACGAGGAGTTTTCCTGTGGAAGGTCATGCCATTTGCTTACACTCAGCGCCCGCGAGCCCTAGACAGCGTGATCGGCCCGGATATGGAGCCACACGCATTTGCGTACCTGGATGACATCACCGTGCACTGAGAGTGCACTTAGCTAACCTACGGCAGGTGTCCCATCGCGAATCAACGTGGAAAAGTGCGAGTTCGTTAAAAGGAAGCTAAAATACCTCGGCCGCGTGATTACAGAGCAGAGCAGCAGAATATTCAAACGTACCCCGAGAAAAACGCAGCCATCAGCGAGATGCCGATACCCACGAGTACCCGCTACATCAAAAGGTTCCTTGGCATGGCTTCGTGGTACCGCCGATTTGTACCGGAATTCGCCGCCCTCTCGAAGCCGCTCACCGATTTGCAGAAGAAGGGGAAAAATTGGCACTGGACGGAAGAACAGCAAACGGCGTACGAGATCCTGAAAGCCAAGCTGACCTAAAGCCCCATTTTGGTCTGTCCAGACTTTACGATGCCGTTCACCTTGCAGACGGACGCCAGCGATACCGGCCTAGGAGCCGTCCTGACACAACCGATCGACGGGAAAGAAGCGTGATCGCGTATGTCAACCGACACCTTGAAAGCGCTGAGAGAAACTGAACATAGAGGAGTGCCTGGCAATAATCTACGGCATCTGGAAAATGAGGCCATATTTGGAGGGTTACCATTTCCACGTTGTTACCGAATGTTCTACCCCCGAATTGGCTGAACTCCATGGACAACCTGACGGGTCGCCTAACCAGGTGGGCCTTAGAATTGCAGCAGTATGACGAGAAACGTCATGGCCGACGCGCTTTCCCAACAGTCACCCGAAGAGTTCAATCGCGTGGTGACAAAGACCGAGCCATCCACACCCAGTCGGAACCGCACAAGTTTCCCACCTTTATCATTATCAACGGACGGTTATACGTGTTTACCTATATGTTATTATGCGTCCCAACACCCGTGACGACCGAGATCTTGCGAGAGCACTATGACGAACCTACGGCGGGACACCTCGGGATATGTAAAACGACACGACGAGTTTGTAGTCGACGCTATTGGTCTGGGAAGCACCAAGACATCGCCCGGTACGTACGAAATTGCCGGAGCTGCCAACAATACAAACCGGTCCAGCAGAAGCCGACCGGAGATATGTTAACGGCCCTGCCGGAAGAGCCCCGGCCGACAGTCTGTGCAAACTTCGTGGGACCACTACCACAGACGAAGGCGGGCCACACGATGCTCTTAGTCTTTGTAGATCAGTTCTCCAAATGGGTGGAAGTCCCGCTCGAACGAGCCGCCGCATCTGCGCTAATTGACGCCTTCCGGGAGCGCATCCTCAATAAGTTCGGTACACCGCGAGAAATCGTCACCGATAGTGGGGTGCAGTTTACGAGTAGATATTTCCAGAGCTATCTCCAACAGATCGAAGTCAAGCACAGCCTCACCGCACTGTACACTCACCGAGAAAGTCCTACCGGTAGGGTCAACCGAACCCTCAAGACGACCATCGAGCAGTATTGCCAACACGAGCACACAACGTGTCGGAAATCACACTGGCCATGATTACCGCGATCTCAGAGTCCACCGCCTGCTCCCCGGTGCACATCATTCAAGGATCTCATCCTAGGCTGCCACGCGCCTTGTATAACAAAGGGCACACCGGCGTTCCAATTCAGCCTCAGTCACCGCGGCAAAGAGCCCAGATCCTGAAGGAAGTCATCCATAGTGTGCGGCGCAATCTCGAGCTTTCGTCATCTGAGCAGCGAAGATATTTCAACTGCCATCGCCGCCGCTGGCAATCCCGAGTCGAATATTTCGTGTTAATCCGCCATCACCCCCTTTCGAAACCAGCCAACCAGGTCGCCGCCAAGCTGGCACCCCGACTCCAAGGGCCCTATATGGTGGTGCGATTCGAATGCCCACACATCATCCAAGTCGAGGACACTACTACACAGGCGGTAAAGCGCGTCCATTTGCAAGACGCTAAACCCGTCGCCGAACCCGGAACTACCTGCCCCGAGTGGAGGGGCAGCCCCTCACTTACATCAATATCAATGGGACAGGTAGCTACCACCGTCAGCACAAAACGATCGCAGACGTCACTGCCGTAACAAACCCAGCCAAAATTCAACACAGCAACAATCACAGGTACAACGAACTATGCTCGTATCAACTGCCACGAACGCAACATAATAATATCAAACAACAACTGCCACAACAACAACAATTTCGAACAATAACAGTCGTCGAAATCCACAAATGGGACAAGCTGGCGAACGAATTCGCATAGGCAACGTCCATTAAAAATCTTCACCCGCAACCAAGGGTATGTCAACCAATCGCGGGCCCATAGCGGCCAACGTTGACACAGCCCGTACTTCCTTGGCCAACTGTCCGACACTCCGATGTGGGAAGGCTGAAATTAGCCGAGTTTCAATAGGACACTCCACCAAAGAGAGCCGACGGCTCTACGCCCATCGCTAAATACTACCACCCTGCTTTGCTCAGCGCTATCACAAAGTAATAGCACCCTGCTCTGCTCAGGCAACAGGCTCAGCGCCATCACGAAACAATAGCACCCTGCTCTGCGCAAGCAACAGATTCTGCGGCCATATTTCGGCCCAACAGTTGCGCACGCAGCAAACCCCACAAAGTAGCAGCAGTAGCAAACCTAACTACCGCAGCGAGCAGCCCCGCTACACCGAAGCCGTCAGCGACCGGCCAATGCCGGAGAGGCGTATCACCAGTAACAGCATAAACAACTTTATGAGCAAACATAATTCTTTCTGTAAACATCAACATCATAGAAAGTTTGTCATAGTTAGCGACAGGTAAATAAGTAGCACTTAAATCTTTGTACACATATATGTAATATTTGACTTTTTATTTATTCTATGTTTGTGAACGCTCAAAATCTACCTCTTAATCTCAATGTGAACATATTATTGATGAATATCTATTTCTAAATATTTAGAATTGTGTTCGAATTTTTACTCACGATAAGTAAGTACAACGTCCCCATCAGACAACATTCACCTCTGAATTCGTACCCACTAGGAAAATTTGCGATTCTCAGGAACAAAAGGGCAGGTGCAAGCCATATGCAAAAAGTGGGTCAGCTTAAAAGTTAGGTTTGCTGTACTAATATTTTTTAGTACGGGGTAGGTTTTGCTGTGTGAACAAATATTATTACTTGGCTGTTAAGGCTAAAAGTGTTACGGTGATTATTTTATATTATCATGTTGTTTGGAATAGTGATATGTGGACAAAATGCAACAAACGACGTTTGCTTTTGTCGTTCATCTTTTTACGATAGAACTTAATTTGAAGTATCATTTCGGTCATTGTAGGTGTACAACAGCGACTATATCAGCTTAATATATTTTTATGGAAATCCCAAATCCAGCTAATGCTAACTAATTGATTTTTCCCAAGTAATAAACTCCCTAGTGTATATTCGCGGCGCGCCATACGGCTGCCCGCCGACGAAAAAAATTACCAGAAAAACCCAGGTGACGCGGCGCGTCATACAGCTGTCGGCCGAGGAAAACGAGCGGAAAAGCAGGTTAACGGAATAAAAACGAATCCATGAGGTTAGGTAATAGTAACATGCTGTTAAAAATAAATAGATTATTTGCGGAAGGCAAAGTTAGTCGGACAGGAACATTGAGTCGTACAAGAACATTTGAGTCGAAAAAGAATGTTAGAGTTAAGAAATCGAGAGTATTGCCAAGTAAAATGTAAAAAATCCTACCCTTAAAGAAATAGATTGTAAATAAAGAAACTTGAAGTTAAAAGAATTTTGAAGTGCATATCTTTTGAAAATAATATCCATGTGATGCACGGTCCGTATCGAGAAAAATTAAGTTCGTAACAATACATTAGGGGGAATGTTAATTATTTGGTGTTTGGTGAGGACACGTTATTCCTCTCCTCTTTGATAAGGAATTCTTCTGAATCGTTGTTTTTCTCATTTGTGGGTGGCTTCTTTTCAGGGAACAGTGCATGATTATTGTTATTGTATTTTAAATGGTTTCCGTTAATATTATTGTTTTGGTTTTCAATCCTCGTATTTCTATCAAGGTTTTGAATTGCACGAATTCGCTTAAACGATATCGTATTTGCAAAATTATAAAATTCTTCAAAGAATGGTTGTATATATTTCTGTACATACATATTGTTTTTATTTTTATAGTGCGGCATAGTTATCAATAAAGCCGATATCCTCAAATGCTAGTACTTTAGTCTTTGAATTTATTTTTCTGGTTAAATTAGTTTTAATGATAATAATAATAATTTGAAATTTTTCACTATCTGATTGTGCAATTTGTGAAACTTTTGATGAAATATTTTCCTTTATATGTTCCACCATACTCTTATCAACTACATCTATTATAATGGTTTCCTTATCAATTTGGATAAGGATGGTGTTATCTGCTAGTTTTCGCAATTTCCTCTGTTTCGTTGCATATTACTTAACAATTATTTTGTGCTTAGCGGCGTATGTTATTTGTGTAAGTTTTGATTTAAAATTTCATTTTTAATAGCGAAAGTTACGATGTTATTTTCAAACGTAATCCTGTGTCTGATTTTGTTGCTGCAGGTATTTATGTCCAGTGATCGGATTATCAGTGCTCTATCGTCATCTGGCGTCGACTTCAACAGCTTAATTGCTGTTGCTTGTTAAATTGTATTCATCTACGTATTAGACTCACGTGGTGACAAATATTTCGTCCTTTTAAAGAGTTAAAAAAGTTTGGACAAAATATTCACTTGGATTTATCTTTCAACAACATTAACTTTATTCGGAAAATATCGATTATTTTTGCGTTAAATAACCCTAATGCCAATTGCATTGCGAGTTAAAGCTTTTAATTTAAAATGCAGTGGCTAAACGAATATTTCTCTCGTCAACGATGCATTTAAGTGATACTTAATGTTACTAAGTAATAGTACGTTTATTAAAGTAGAGATAAGTCTAGAGGAACATGGGTTGAAATATTACGGCATAAGATTTGGTGACAACTGGGTTATAAGATAAATCTCATTTAATCTTACGATTGTTTTAAACTGATTTTTTCAATTGGAATGGCAATAGAGTAGTTTATTTCAGAAATGCTTTCAATTGAAATTTAGTAATGGTCTCCTTAATTGCTCAGCATTCTTCGCCTAGAAACTTTTTCCACCAATCCGCCTTATCGGAAGTCGGTTAAACTAAATTAATTCTTAAATTATTATACCCATCACCGAAGGACGATCCTTACCAGAAGGAACCTCAAAGACTCCACAAAGTATATATATTCTTAGTGAGTATCAAATTCTGAACCGATGTCTTTCCGTCAGTCTGGTTGTCTGCCTGTGCATCAGCGTAGTGTTTGTTATAGGCATGCTCGTGGCCGCAAATATCAAGTTATCGACTCCAAATTTGGCAGAAACATTGAAATTTCTGGACAGAGAGAATAAAAAATTGGTTTTTTGCTCATTAGCCATAAACTATATCAGGTTAATTTACAGAAATTTTATCGTATATTCTACGGGCGATACACGCTTTTCCTTAATTGTTTCCGCAAATACTTTTTACACCTATTTTATCGAAAAACCATCTCTCTGTGACAGAAAAGAACAAGTCTTTTGCCATGGCTGACTTCAAGCTCAGTGCTGAAGTAACATTATTCAACGAAGGAATGGCGGCACTTCTGGGACCGGATTGCCTGTCAATGTAGTCGGCCGTAGATTAGCAAAGAATTATCTTGACGAAAGAAACTCTTAAAAACTACGCTGATCATCGTGCAAAACAGATCATGGACAATCACAAAAAAAGTATGACCACATCCGAAGTATCATTACGTGCCGCGGTGCTAGACGAAGAAAGGGATAAACTGGACATTTACATAGTACTTACTCTCTTCTTACTTCTAATGTTTGCAGTGAGCTACATTTGTCACAAAGTTCATTTGAGTCTGTTTCAATGCCAGAATTTACTTAGCGTGATTGCATTTTTTTCTTTTTATAGCAAACGAGGTTTAGACACAACATCCCTATTATCTCATGTCATTAACACCGGCTTTTAAAAGCCTATTAAAAAGACGTAATAGGGTCTCCCATGAAACAATTGAGACTCCATTGAGAAGCTAATAGAGGAAGAAGCTTATAGGATGTTAAGTGGTTAAAGAGTCCAATAGCGCTCGGAGCTCTCCCGGCGTATTAGTGCTTAACCCCGGAAAGAACCGCTTTTTTTTTAGACAGTCGAAAAGTTAACTTTAAGGGTTCTTATTCTTTATCTATTGTAGGCGAGATTTTGAGTGCAAATTCTAGAGATAAAAGGGCTTTTACCCTTCCAGATCACCCACTCTATTAGCGTACGGTTATGCCTGTTGGATTGTGGAATGCATTCCAGACAACGCCAAGATTAATAAATAAGGTGATTTCGACTGACCTAAGAAACAAAGGTTTTGGCTACTTAGATGGTTTCCTCATGGTGTATGATTTCTTTGAACGCCATAAGCAAGTTTTAATGCTTGCAGTCTTAAGCTTAAACACAAACGTGGAAAACCCTAAGTTATATCTAGAAGAGATAAAGTACTTAGGCCACATTAGGGGCAAAGGAATAATTCATACCCACCAAAATAACTGCGATTCTCAACTAACTTACTCCTCGTTCTATGAAACGCGTTTGGCTTTCCTTAAGCATGGCTGACTGATATTATAAATTCATCAACAATTTTACGGGGACCGTGTTACAAAAAAGGAAAAGCTTCTTTCGAACCAAGCTGCGCAATAATCCCTTGAGAATTCAAGGCAAGCAACTTTCAGTTAGCTCTGTTTTTGTTGTGAACAGTGCAGATTTCACCATTTCAACCATTGTAACACCAGCAAAACTTATAAAGATAGTGTCTTGGCACAAGTAAATGATGGCAACTTTAAACTTCCTGTCGCTTTTACGTCCAAGAAGCTTATAATAAGACGCAAGTAATTACAGTGTAACGGAGCAAGAATGTTTAGTAACAGAGTTAAGTGTGTGCGTCACGCAAGTAGCTTATGGCGCAAAAAAATCTGAGCTCAAAATTAGCTATATGGGCGCTGATTGTGATCGTAAAATATAATGCCGACAAGCTGCCTGATATTAACTTAATTTTTAATATAATGGAATAGATGGCAATTACAAGGTAATAGGACTGTGGTTTCCAGAATTTCGTACCAATCGTTACATTACGGTTTGCGTTAGTATTGGTTATTCTGGGTTAGTATTGGTTGCTTAGACCTGCATTTATTAGCTGTAAATTGAAAATAAAATAAAATTCGAACAAAATTGTTTACTTGCAAACATCTGAACCAAAACAAAAAATTTCACTTAGTGAACGGTAATTAAATTTAATATTTCTAGTTAATACTTTTACTTCCTCAAAGCTTGTAATAAATGCGCATCATTAATCTTTTCGTACGTCATCATAGACTGCCGCTATTATTGATAAAGCGCAACGAAGTAGAAAATAATAAAATCCCATCACTCTCCTGGACATATTAGTTTTATAGTCAACAGGCCTAATCTCTTTTACTAAACAAGACAAAAAAAAAGGTGACTAAAATGTTAATACTATATAATCAAGTAATGTTAAGAAATATATACACGTTTACTTTCCTCATATTATATCATCTGATATAGAGATTGACAGAAAAGGAATTTTATAAGACAAAGAACAGCTCTTCGAGACGCTTCCAATCCTGTTACTTTACCCGAAAACATGTAAATAGGTGATTTTATATATGTGTCAACAGCGTAAATTAAAACACACATATTATTATACGTAGATTTCTGCAAAAGTTTCGTATGTCAAGAAAAATTGAGGCATGTGATTGCGTAAGAAAAACGTGCATGCCAATATTCTTAAGGATGGAATACAATTCCAAACATGATGACCAAAAATGATGCTGTTGAAGTGATGATTATTTCTCTCAATTGGATGATGTACAAGTTGTATTCGTAAAACACTGCCATCAATTCTGAAGTTTAGACCAAGAGATTGATCTCAAGCTATGACTTTATAGCAATTCTACATTTATAGAGTTATAACCACTGTTGAAAATATGATTAGAGCAATTGGGAAATTTAAAGTTATTGTTACAATAAACCGTAAAAGAATGATTGACTTGCAAATTAATTGCCTTGCAAAACGTGACTACTTCTTGTAAATCATTATAAATAAAATATAAAGCAATAGTCGGTGGGCCCAGGTGGAAATTTTATTATGAAAATATTAGTTAATAATAAATTATGCGACAATTGCAATCTTTGTTTGTTTGAATAAGAAACGGAAATGGTTTTATTTGAAAAAAAAAAGCTACTACTATTATACTTTAATGGGGCGTCCATACTCATTTCATCCTTGCGATGAGGCGGTAATTGCAACAAACGACGATGCTAACTTTTTCTCAAATTTGTAAAAATGCGGTCACTTTTTCTCCAATTTTTAGAAATTGAGGTAATTTTTATCAATGTAAAAATGAAGAAAAACCACTCAGAATGCAATTGAAGAGAAACATGCGAACAAAGCGACTATCAGAGGCAACGGCCGCAGCAAATCTGAGAACAGCGGACCCAGCAAATAATTGCAAAAATCGTATCAATAGCAATACATTAAATTTACCGATTTTCCACACCACCCTTGTGGTACCGTGATAGGCGCGTTGCCAATTGTTTTGAATGGCTGGCTCCCCTTTAGGCCTACACCACTTAACTTTAAACTATAATAACATTTACAATAAAATTAATACATAATAATACATAATGAAACATAGCAATACGTAATAAATAAAAAGCCCCGCTAATATATGCATACATAATGAGACATAAAATAATACGCTGCTGTGCCGATGTGCTGACATCTGCAAAAGAAAAATGTTGTGATTAATAAATTTTATATATAAAAATGACAACAACTTACCATTGGCCTATGGAAACATCGCATTCTGCTGAAACGACGAGTGGATGTGTATGCTTGTTTTTTAAACTAAAATGAAATAGAAGCAAGTGAATAAATTATATATAAGAATAATTATGGATAAATGCAAAGTTACCTTTGGCATGCAGCGAATCTTACATTACGATGAGGCGATGAGCAAAGAGTTGGACTTAATTTTGCGTGCAGACTTCTTTAATCGAAAGAAAAAAATTAGAATGTAAGTTAGAAATATATTGACATATTTCTATTATTTTTGATTTACCTTTAAAATGATGATACCTTTGTAATTTTTTGCTGCACCCAGTTTTTCCCGGTCAGCAACAACTATATAACGAAACCTAGAATGTTGGTTCTGCGAATACTGCCGCTACTGCAGGATCCACACGCCTTGAAGAAGACAAGGTGCGCCACTATCGTCGCCTGAATGTGCTTGCCGATGTTGGTCTTGACCACGTGATACTCCATAATGGATAGATAAATGGACATAGCTTTTTAAAAAACCTCAGATACATTGTGTTTCGGAAATTCGACATTCAGGTACTTATGGGCCAGGATTGTATCGTGCTTTGAGTCATTGGCGACAAGTTCACGGTCAGTTTCTGAGCATGCATCTTCTTTCCTCAGAATTAGCTCGTTCAGGCAGGCTTGGCATCTTAGTCGCTCACGTATATATTGAGCTATTCCATAGCCCGTGAGCAGCCTGAACTGTTCTTTGTCTTTTTTTGTTAGTCGCCAGCCGGCGACCTTGAATGCCGCCCCATGCAGGCCGTATGGCAAGAAGTCTTCTTCGGTCTGGTATTCCAACGTGTAGTCCATTTCTTCAATCAGTTGGTAATCGTCGGTTGTTGTGGAGCTGCCTCCCCAAAATTGTACTTCCAATTTTACTAAGCGTATCAATAGTTTCATAATATCGTCCGCCTGTCTGGTGCGTTTTCTCTTCGTTGGCGCTCTCTTGATGAACAACCTCTCAAAGAGGTCCTCGCTTGCCCTGTAGCCCTGGATAGTTACCCCAAGGTAAGCCGCTCCGCCATTCATCATTTCTATAAAGTTGTTTATAGTTTCTATTGTTGCACCAACCATTTGGTCCGCATCGACGGTATCCTCTGAATGTTTTTTAGCTTCTTCTAGCACTTCTTTCTGGGCCTGCCATTCAGTGCTGCTGATTTTACCAGTGTGAAAAACTGAGGTGAATTTTTCTCAAGCAACAATAACTTTATATGTTCTCCTATTTCTGGTACCACTGATGATTTGCTCGTTCCTTGCAAGTATTAACGTTGCTGCCGTTGCGGGCGAGAAAGATTGGACCGTTTCTACAAATAGTCGAAGCGTGTTAATTTTTAAACTGGCACCTCTCCTCTTAAAGTGTTTTGCAACGGATTCGCAAACTTTGAAACCCAGACAGCACGACAGTATGCTCGTTTAGTAAAGAATATGCCTACACGTGACATGAAAAAATATGAAAACAAAAACCATATAGTAAAAGATCTAGAACAGCAAACAGAGAAATGTAGGAAGCACTCCAGGCGGCGTACTTATAATGATCACACGGATGCGGACTTTGTCAATGGAAGGAACAGTAAATTTAATTAGAAATTAGAGCGTTTCTACGGCGAACATAAAGCTGAGATAAAACAGAATCTGGAAAGAGGAATCGCAATTTAAGTTTTTGAATCAACTAATACGTTTTTGTATAAGTTTTATTTGTACACTTTAGTCATTTAAGAAATATATGTACATAAAGCTACAGAAAATTGAAATTCTCTAAAGATAATTTATCAGCATCTTTGTTTATCTCGGCCTTTGATTCTTCGGAAATAATCCTTAGTACAGTTTCATCTTTAGCTCTATTTCTTTTTCTCTCTTTCAGGCATAAGTAAAACAAACGAAAAAATCTTGACCAAACAAAAATTTTGAATTATGTGAGAGTATAGAATTTTGATCACTTGTTGCGTCAAGAATTTTGTTTACTTGCTTAAATTTTTGGTTAACCGCAACAACTATAAAAATTTCCAAAAAGAAAAGAATAAATATTTTAATTTTTACTCTTCTCCGAAATTAATTTGATATATCAAATTAACTACAGAAATCGTAAAAATTATGTTTCGCTTTGAAAGTTTTGTGTCACGCGTTTATTGAAATTATTTTTCGTCAATTTTTAAAATTTTATTTATTTATTCATATGGTGGATTAAGAACCAGGTGAATCAGATATTTCAGATGCTGTAATCTGTGTTTTGTATGAAATAAGAGAATTAAAAAGAATATGAGTCAAAACAAACGATTGCGAAAAAAAAATCAAGAAGGGTGGTGTGCGCAGGCATTTAAATGGGCTTCATTAAGTACGACGCCTCAGTCAGCTTTTTCTCTTTTCGAAAGTGGTCAAGTAGCCCAGGTCTTTTGAAGCCGCTTCACTTGCCTTCCGTATACTTTGCATTTAATACTCGCTTTGACAATCTTCTAAATTGGTACGAAAAGCATAGTTACAAAACATAGTTCTTCGCCTAGATATACGATTTCTAATTTTTCCTAAAATAACATATTGTATACATTTTAAAGATATCTAAAATTGCTTTATCCGTTTTCTAAAATTTTGCCTCCCATATTGAATTTTGACCACTTGTTGCGATTATAAATTTAGCCTTATGAGAATAAGCATTAAAAAAAGCACTGAAGGTAAAACAATAAGATAGCTAGGAGAATTGTGTTTATTATATTTTTATATGGCAGAAATCGTAGAATAAATTGCAAAGAATGTGAATAAGTGGATTAAGACCAAAATAAGAGTTAAACTAAATAAATAAATATAAAATAGAAAGAAGACCCTGACGAATAAATCTATTGCAATTTGTGGTAAAGCAATAGTTTATTGAACTTTATTGATGCTACTTTTACACAAGTACATCAAAGAAAAAAAAAAGAACCCCGCCAGAACATGCAGACATGCAAATAAAGGTAATGGTACAATATGTGTGTTAGCGTGTTATGTAGTGTGAAGCAGTATGTTACTCACATAAAATATCAAAACAACGTAAAATATATGCTTGGAATTTGCAATTGCAAATTTTTTTTTTCTATTATAAATAAATTATAAGCGACGTAACTTGCGGAATTCGCTAAAAGTACCTAGGGAGAAAAGAGAAAAAGTATCATTAAAATTGCCCTGAAGTGAATGAAGAAAAAAAAAAGTAAGAGCTTAGTAAGAAAAATGCTGTGTTTAATTAACACTTATGAACGTCCACAAGCCCTTACGATAAATAAAAGTGCTTCCAGCTAGAATTGAAAAAAAAAGGAAAGATAAAGAAAAGGTCATTTGAATACAACCATTAGCGAAAATATAAATCCATAAATTCGTTAAGACAATGAGAACTTAAACGAAGTCTGCAAATTCTTTCGAGCAAAGGTTTTGTGGAACTCGTCCGAGGAGTGCCCGAGAACCACGTATAGCACCCCTCCCACATCTCACGAACTAGCTAGCTCAGCTATCGCCCGTACGCTTACCTCATAGGCCCCATTCCTGTTCACGTGGCACCGAAAAATTACCTCAAACTTTCCGTAGATAACAGTTTTATACATTAGAGAACTGTAAAGAAATATTTTATGCTGTTGCATGTAAAGCACGCCCAGTGTGGCGCTCGAGCTTGCCGTACTATATGTAAGTCCGTGGTTGGACGAAAATAATAAAAGTGGCGTATTTAGCATTCATATTTTTTGAGTTAATAATTGGAAAAATAGCAAAGTAAGCAATATTAGTATAAAGCACACACAAATCCATAGAACTAAAAATGTATATAAACTGCCAAATTTGAATAAATTGTGAATTCTGAAAACTAATTTAATGAATTCAATTAGCGCTTACGATCGACTAGCCTTTGCTTCTAATTAGTGGCTAGTAGTGACTACCGGGTTGGCAATGACAGTGACCTCGACGTCCATATCGATAGATTAATATATTTTACCTGCTCTTAAGATAAAGATATCTTTTATTCATTGCAAGGCGATCCCGGGATTTTGAAGCAATCTAAATTCATTACATCGCGATCCTTTTTCCTCCCTCAAACTAAACATATCATTAAATTAACGAAACTCACAGTGGTGAGGCAATTATTTTAAAAATATTTATTCAAAACTAGCTGTAAGGTGGCGAACGTACTTAGGACACTATGGGCCTACATGCCCCGCAAGGGCGATTTGATGGAGCAACTAACTGAGTTTCAATTGGATCCGAAAAGTTCAATGAACTAAGGAAACGCTGAAGGGATTTGCGGGAGCAGAACATAATTCCGAGATTACAGACCCGCTGCTAGCTCAACAACACAAACAGGAAGCATAACAACTAATGCGAGCACCCGCACCCACAGGTAGTGAGGCAAAGACAGGATGGCAACTTGACCGTGGACCTTTCGAAAGGTCACTTGGTATTAAATTCGCTAACTTGATGAATAATTTGATAAGTGTTTCCAATGTCGTAACAATGAGTCAATGAAACACAATAGCAGGAAATCAGCAGAATACTTCGACAACGTTCCATCCTGATATGGCAATAATAAATCAACCTAGTAGTATATGGTCATCTTCCGCCAAGAGGACACAGATTGTCCGCAACTACCAGACTTCGTCTCATTAGATAATAGGTTGCTTAATGGGATTGCCTCCAAATAGCGGTCAAACTGTAACGGATCACGTGACCATTGCAGTTCGTGGAAAAGACGAACGACTTGCGGATTCAAGTTATAGCATAAATCGAAACGGTTGACCAAACATAATGGTGACCATGCTCAAGGACAAGGGGCTGTCTTGGTATAGAAATAACGATCACTCCCGGACTGAATGGGAGGCTTCTAAGAAGGACTTCCACCGTTTCTTCATATCGATTGGAGTTTTCCAGAATCTCGAAGACGAAATCTGGTAGGTGGTACAAAAGGTCAGGAGCCGTTTAAACTCCAGGCCGTGGTGAGATATTTAGAGAAGAAAAAACTTGAAAGGGCTAATTTTCGAAATCTCGATGAGTTGAATTCATCGCGTGAAAGATAGCAACGTCGAAACAAACTGCGATATATGGCGCTCTCTGTACGTCCGCACAGGTCGCCAATCACCTTTGCCAGGAGAAGAAGTGAAGCGTTGAAATTATGTACTGATTGTGAAGTAAACCAAAGGTCAATTTTCGATTCAAACCCGCTGTGGAAAAAACAGGCTATATTGGGCCGTCCACCAGAGGTGCGTTGTGTAGGTAGCTTAGATCTCCATGACGGATACTGGCCAATTCAGCTCGGTGAAGGCAGCAAACAGTTTACCGCTTCACCATAGAAGTGTCGTATTTCAATGCAGAGTAACGCGGTTTGGTTTGCAGTTCGCTCTTGCTACGTTTCAGCGCGCCTTAAATGCCGTATTTGGGCCCAAGATGAAGTCGCATGCATCATCAACGAGAGAACCTCTTACTCCGAAAAGAAAAATATTAGAGGTAGTCCAACGAAAAACCGACAGCTTTCGACTTAACAAACCGATTAACGGTATCACAGGTATTTAAGTGTCTGGACTTCACGCAGACGTACACATTGGATTCGGTGCTGTGTCGACCCAAAGAATAGATGGCCCCATAAAAGTCGTTACGTATGCAAGCCGGATACTAAACGCAATCGAAAGAAATTATTTCGTGACGAAAAAAGCAAGTCTGGCAATTCTATACGGGATGAATAACATGAAACCATATCTGAAAGGACACACATTTACTGTGACAACGCATAATCTGTTGTCGTAATGGCTAAATACTATAGGCAATCCATCAGAAAGAATAGCACGCTGGGTACTAGAATTACCGTAGTGCGATTTCGGGGTAGAGTACCATAGAAGTGCGAAATATGTAGTAACAGATAAGCTGTCGCGCTGGTTTTGCTTCTACATAGGGTTGTAAAAGTAAAAGGGCAACTGTATCAACACATTCTCCTTCCATCAACGATAAGGGTAATAAGCCTTGGAAAAAATGTACACCTAATTACTTAAGATAGAGGGTGCTATACGAAAATCGTAGTGGCGTAAGTGCAGATCATTTAAGGATCCGAAAGCCAGCGAAAAGGATTTACCAACACTACTGTTGGTTCAGCATGTATCGCGGCATTAGTTGGTATATACGGCAATGCCTCGTCTTCAGTATAAAGTGACACAACGGAGCCCCGTGCGAGAGATGTTCGCTCACTTGCCAGAGGAGATTTGGATAATGGTCTACTCCAAGTTTATAGATCCTTTGTCGAATGAATTGATCCCAATGCGAAGAATCAATTCTGAAGGCCTTATCCGAGCATTGACAGAGCGGATTCTAAGTTTTTTGTAATGCTTTTTTTTTATACTTTTTTTTTAACTTACTTAACTTAAACTTACGCACAAGCGCGAATACACTCATACACAGGTCTATTCAAAACATCATAGTACAGCACACACATGTTCACAGTGAAGACTTAATAAATACAGCTTGAACAAGTTTCTGTAAATGTTCTCATTTCAGTTCTTTTACTCTCTCTTACCATCTTTCATATCGTTTATTGTTATCGGATGCCTTAATAATTTTGCTACGTAAATGTTGCTAGCAAAATGTCGTATCTTATACTTATAATGCTTTTGCTAGTATTCATATTATCTAACATACATTGTTTTTTTTTTTATTGTATGCTTATTTAGACATTGCTATACACCTTCATATTTTTATACAAACGCATTGTGTATTTATATTGACCTGATATTGAAAACTGAGATTATTAGAGTAAGATAGTTCTCTTCACTCTTGTTCATTGCACGCTAGAAACCCGTTTTGCACATACATACACACATAAGACATGAAGAGTCGTTTTGTACCTGTGACGAATAAATACTTCTTGTGGTAAATAAATTCTTTGAAATCGGTAACGCTATGCCAATGTATAACAAGACTAATGATTCTGTATAATATATTAAAAAACCTTTAAGTTGGCAACGTTGCTATAGATAAGAATTAAAAATCACACCGAGTATTTTAAAAACGGGAAAAAATCAAAATTGAATAAAATAACTTTTCCCCCTATTAAGTCCATAAACCCAATATCATCGAATGATGAAATAGCGATCCAACATGGGCTACCTGAAACTACCTGGCATACCTTCTACATCAACTGCAATGACGACCACCCGATTTTAGGCAAACGCTGCCCTCGGTTTTTACAAAGGTGGGAGGTACTAAAAATTAAAAACTGAACACTTCTATTAAATAAGTGAAGCTCGCCGTAGACACCAGGAAGCAGACCCTTCATTCTCTAGCAGAATCGATACATTAGCTGCGTTTGCATCGTAATCTTCGAAAACAAAGTAATGAACTTCAAATGACCACAAACTGAACAGCAATGCTAAAAAAAACAATTAAAACTTATCCTCAATGGCTTCGTGTACTAACCAACCAAACAAATTGAATAACAAAGAAACGCCTGCTTTCAGTTCACGTCTTTTCGTCGAAACTTCAATAAACTCCAAGCCGTCAACCAAATCACCAAATTTAAAACATAACTCGTGTCTGTACAATCAAACTTCATCCAAACAGTTGAGAACATCAAACACAATAACATAAGTTTTGATTATTCAACTGGTAAAATGAATCCATCTTAAACAACATACAAGAGCCATGACCTCGGCGACATCTCTGATGGCAATGCTCAACATGATTATTAAATACATAAATTTTAACGGCAAATTTCGATCCCATGGTTATTTATACCTTTTGAAGAAACTCATTGCAAGATTTGTTTTAATCCACTGCCAGCTAGTACATACATTGAATATTTAGTAAACTTTAAAATTCATTTTCTAGACAGGCTCATAGCTGCACTTCGTTTTAGTCTTATAATTGTGCTTCGCAATCCTTTTTCCAGAAACTTGATAACTTGTTCTCCTGGGCTGCAATCTGGGGTTCGAAAAGAAACAATTTTCATGGCATCGTAATGGAGAATGGATTCATTCAAAACGATCTTATTAACCCGTCATTCATTTTCTCACATTGACTTGCTGGGACATTGGCATTTTGCGCTACATTACTCCGTCTTTTTATTTCGTGGTGCGTCCAATGGATTTCATACGAGTGACTATTTTCCAACCGTTATCAATGGAAAGTCCCTAAACTGATATTCCACAAAAACAAAAAAGAGTTCTACTGCAAAAAGTTGATTGGAGTAGCTACTCTAAACTGGCCGAAGAAACTCTATATATTCAACCGTACTGCTATTATGACTACAGTTACCCGTAGTGCTGCATATTACTTCATACTTCAATCCAAGAATCGCACTAAACGTGTATCATCTCCTTGGTGAAACCACAAACTAACCTTGTGAAGGACTTGCGGCTTCTTTTCATGACAAATACTGATCATATGATTTTTTATTATACAAAAAAGATAACACTCAATTTCGGAAACAATTGAGAAAATCAAAAATTCTGAGCTTTGAAGAGTATTCCAAAACGATTCAAAGGAACACGGTTCTATTCAACGAAATCCGACGAACGACGAAATATTACTGCCATCGGCGCTCCAAACGGTGTATTAAAAGAAGCACCTGATTTACCTGGTTATTTCGAAGAAGCGTGGTTTGATTACTCTCCCTACTACTCCTCAAGCTTCATTGAAAATAAGCGAACTCCAGCGGCTTTGCCATATGCTCTTCATATTGATAGATGCACTTCATTCCTAAAGACCCCTACATCTGCCTAAAATCCTTCCAACGTAAAAGGAAAGACTTGATCTTATTTTACATCAAACGATAAAAGCGCACTGAAACAAGCAAGCGTAAATTATATAATTATATAATATATAATAAAATAGTTTCTACTCTTCATATCCGCAATTAATGGGAAGTTGCGGTGATTGTTCCCATTCCGAAAAATAAAAACTCCTTTGTTGCATTAGACTACCGTCCAACCTCTCTGCTGTCCTGCCACCCAAAATATTGCAAAAAATTATGGCTTCTAGATTGGTTTGGTTTCTTAAATATAAAACTTTAATTACAAAGCAAAAAGTTAGATTTAAGGTAGGCAGAAGCTGCGCTGAGGTGCTATTAATTTGTACACTGCGAAAGCAATTTCTGAAAAAAATCAAGCCGCTATTCTTTCAATTAATTTTGAAAAAAAATTTTAACAGATTCGGTCTACATGTTATTTTGACCCCTTCTTGAGAAATATTGTACACATGTTGCATAAGAAACAATCATGCCTCGAAACGTCTCCCGAAATTCTAGAAATTGTAATGAATTGTGTAGAGATATATGGTAGCGTAGTCTTATTTTATTGAACTTTAAAAGTGTAGAATTATTTTATTGAGCTTTACCTACTCTGCTCGGTTTCAGCTTGCCCAGATTTTTTTCCTCTTCTGACGCCTATATGTCTCGGCTATAGGAGACGCTATCGAAATATTTGCGAATGAAACGCAATGTTTGTAAGGTTCAATCATAGATCAGAATGAATGCCTTTTTTCAGTTTTTTTACTTTTTTCAAACGTAATTTTGTTTAAAAGTACGAATAAAAATAAACGAATTGCTTATTACTAAAGTCAGCATAAAATACAATCCGCCGTGGGCTTTAAACGTCAACTCTTGTGACATTTCGTTTTCAACATGTATGTAGCAAGAGCCAAATTTCGTCTTCGGGGACGTAATCGTAGAAAAAACTTAGTAATCGGAAAATTATATTGGCATCTTCCATCTTGGTCGGTTCTAAAACCTGTCCCCTGTTCTAGGGCCTGGCCTCTGTGTATGCAAGAGAAGGTGTCGTAGGACAATTCGTATCTAAGTTTGTCAATGGCTTAGTGAGTAAGAATTATACTAGGTGAGTAGGAAGTAGCGCTATCTTTGGGGTCATTGCCTTTCAGTTCCGACAATGGTAAACTCAGACCGACAGAAGCGCCTTACACCTATATAGGCGGACGTTACGTTTTATTAAATTGACTAGGCCGACCATCTTTTCTATATTCGAAAAAAAAGTCCTGATTACTAGTTCTCACCACGCTTTTTTAGTCCTTGATTTTATATTTTTTTAGACTTATTACTTTATAATACTAATATTAAAATATTGTAATAGATATGGTTCTGTACGCTGAGCAACGTGTGAACCTATCTGCTCGGCTTCAGTGCGCCAAGTCTTTCTGCTTCTTGAATTGCCAATTAGATCGGCATGAAGCAGTCCCTGTATAATATTAATCTAAGGCGGGTCGAACGCCTTTTATTAACTAGCGAATTAAACGCTTATTTTGTGAATTGCCAAATAACAATTGTCTTTATTGAAATTCTTGTGCTCTATTTATACTTAAATTTACAGGTGTCTTAATGCTATCGTAAGCACTAATTAATTAATTAGGGCGCCTGGCATCGTATTGCATTTCGTAATGCAATACCCAGCCAGTTGAAGTGCGACTAAATTTTGTTTTCTTTTTTTTTTGCTACAGAATTATGCAAATTCAGCATAATTCAGCATAATTCTGTCGCACTTCAAAGTGGATGCATATACCGATATGCGATCACACTAGAATATCGTCAGTTTCATAAATCATCTTGCGAAAAGCTGAAAAGCCCACTCTTAGTGGGTATGTGGTAAGGTTCAAGGGCTTGGAGTTTAAAGATAAGTAAGTTATGGTTAACCAAATCAAACGCTTTGCTTGAATCAGTGTATATTGCATCTGTGCGAGAGCCACTAGAAAAATCCTTGAAAATATGACAAGTAAACTCTAACAAATTGGTGACCGTAGATCTTCCCTTCCGAAAGCCATGCTGGTGTGGAGAAATATACGAATTAATGGCAAAGGCCAAATGCTGGCTCGAACAGCTTAGGCAAGACACTCAACTTAACTATGCTTCTGTAGTTCTCAACAAATTGTCTACTCCCACTTTTGTGAATAGGAATAAGAAAACTAGTCTTCCAACAGAAAAGGAAAATACCTAAATTCAAGGAGCGGTTAAAAATTTTTAAAATAATACTACATAACTTGACTGTGCAAGATTTAAGTACACATGATGGAATTCTATCAGGTCCAGGCGCACAACTATTTTTTAGAGAGCTTAACCCTTTAAAAACGTCGTTTTCAGAAATAACGAACTTCGGAATTGAAACCAAGTTGGTTATGGGTTGTTTGCTGATAAATCGGAATAGCAGTCGAAAAGTTTCGTCGGAACTGTTCAGCAAACACTTTTGAGATCTCAGCAATCAGAGCCATTAAAAGAAATTTTTCTTTTTGAGTTAACAAAAAAGTATGTAGGATTAGCAAGCAGAAAGGATTTAATGAGCTGAAGGTATCTGCAATAATATTGATTGTTGAGGGAGTTAAATGTATGCTTTGCCGCTGAGTAAGCGAAATAGTCGAGATCAGACCCACTTTTCGAATATTTTTTGAACAGCGTGTTTTTTGTACTCTTATAATATTTAATTGCCTTATTAAACCGCGGCGGACACCTGCTTCGAGGACGGAACTGCTTGATCGGGACGTATGCAGAAATAGCTAGATTTAATATATTATAGAACGATGACAATAAGCTTTATCTAATATCTTTACTTTTTATTCTTATATTTAAGCATTTTGTTTGCTTTGCTTATCTTTATTAGTGAAGTTCTCGCACACAAGCACCAATATGTTATAGGTTTTAAATTAGGGCCCTAATTATGTGTATCTTTAAATAACTCTCGTTGGCGCATTATGAGAACTATTTGGTTAAGCGTTATGTGCTGTTCGAAATTTCCTTCGAAAAAAGAATGGAAAATAACGGCGGATTTGACGTATGTTTGTTTACAATGATACAATCGATAACAAAACCACACAGAAGTAAAAAAAAACGAAATTTTGCAACATATTTTGTGAAATAAAACGAAATCATCTTAGTACAACCAACACTTGAAACAGCACGACATTTAACAATCAGCAGCAAAAAATTTTTTTGACGTGTCTTTTCTGTTTTAGCGAAAAAAAGGATAAAAAGGAAAAGAAGTTTTGACAATAAACTAAAATAAAAAACATTAATTGATATATACCTTTAGTGAATTCATTTTCAAATGAAATTTATTCTTTTGTTTGCAATTTTTTAAACTTTTTTTTAAAAATATACATATTAAATATTTTTTCGACGGAATTTTTAGTAAGTGTTCCCTGGGATAACAGCTAAAACAACATCAGTCTCCCAATGGAGACAGACTCTGATCCGATTATAGCAGGTAGAGACGATTTTGAAGATTCTTATATGAATGCCACTGAGAATAATAAGACATCGAGGATGGTGGCGGATGAAGTTCCCAAAGGAGGAGCTAAAGCTGATGATTTAATAATGCTCAGTAACCATGTAGTTAAAAAGCTTTCTGTGTAGGGTGCCAAAACCATTCCAAATCATGAAATTAATTTGTATGACTGTATTTCGCAAACTTGTGAAAATGCCGAAGGTATGCGTAGGAATACCAGTTCAGATCTATTTTTTTATGATTATCTCGTATGTTTCATAATTAATGGTGTAAAAGATATAAAGATGTTTAGTAAGCGTAGAGAAAAATCACTGTTCAGCTCTGCTGTTAACAATAACAACTTCATTAAAAAGAACGATTTTAAAAAGAAAAATTTAAAAGCGTATATTCCAAGAGCCGTCATGGAAAGATTCAGAATTATTCGCTATTCCCGTATTGAGTATGATGTAAAATCCGTGTCCTATATTCCCATCAACACTGCTGTTGTTATTTCGAACAACAATATATTAACTTAATATATTAATGTCTGCGACTAAAGAATATATCCCTGCGATGATCCCTCAGAATTTTGTTAAGGCTTTTGAAGAAAAAATGCTTTATTGTGTTAATTCTCGCTATGATCAAGCGCCTAGTAGTATAAGTAAATCCGCTGGGATTCCGTTTTCATTTAAAATGTAATCTCGTTTTTACAATATAATACTCCAAGTATTCGGCGTAACCTATCATTTTTGGATTTTTACTTGGACTCGAATAATATTGATTTCTGTATCTTAAGCGAAGTTTTTTTACAAGATGACAATTTTTTTGAAGTTAAAACTTCAATAAAATCTCGGCCACCAAATGCCGAGATGCCGGCTATGGTGGTGTTAGTGTAGACGCCAAATTCATACGTATTCCCTGCAATTCTGCTGTTGACACTATCATCATCAAAACCACGAATGTACAAACTTTTCATGATGAAATTCGGAGATTATGCAACATTCTTGATGGTGAACAGAATGTGATTCCAGCTGGAGATTTCAATGCTAAACATTGCGATCAGCTCTCAACCAAGAACGACAAGATCCTTGTAAATGCCATCATTGCCAGCAGTTTTAATGTTTTAAATAATCTAACTTTCTCGAATTCAACTATTTTTTCATTCAACTAATTACTCTATTGACTAAAGTCAACGCACTCCCATTGTATTTCACAATTGCAGCTATTTCGTTAAAAAAATATAAAATTTCATTTCACGTAACTTCCTTATGGACCGCCTGTCTAAAGTCAATTTTCCCTCCGATTTATCATCAATTGAAAGCGGTTCTCAGTCTGAGATCAAGGCTGCTAGAACCCACTTTTCTGATATTGAGTCCTTCTCACCTAAACCTTGGTGGAAGTCGGCCCTGTCAACACTCTTCCGCAAACACCAAGCTGCAAGAAAAGAAATGAGTAAATATGCCAATCCAGCCAACTGCATTGAATACACGAGAACGCTGAAGGAATGGAGGTCTGCTGTTAGAAAGGCCAAAAGGACACATAGAGCTATAGCGATTAAAGACTTATATAACTTATGTAACGGCAACCCACGTTCTTTTTGGAATTACATCAATGGTCATCGACATTCTAGTCGAAAATTAAGTGACTTGGATATGCTCAAGAACTATATTCCACGTGTCACTCTGATTAAAATACCTTTAATTCCTTTTAGTGGTCTCAACAAAACACCCTTTTCATTGCACGAGCTGATGTATGTTTTACATTCCAGAAAGAGGGCTACTGCTGCAGGTTGTGATGGAGTTAAGTATGACATGCTCAGAGCACTGTGTAGAGGAAACTTTAGCATTCTCTTGCATAGAAATGCTAGTCCACCAACTTTATATCCTCAGATTTGCGATGTATGAAAGCAGTTCGCATTCCTAAGACAGGTAAACACTTAAATGATTTAAATAACTTCAGACCAATTTCACTAATATCTGTATTCATAGAGACTATCAACCTCATGGTTAATGAGAGACTAAGTGATTTCTTGAAAACAGAGAACATTATCCCAGCTCATTCTTATGCCTATCAAAAATGCAAATCTACGAATATGTGCGTTAATGAAGTATCTTTTCTCATTGCTACCTTAAAAAAAGCAGGTAAAATGGTTGTCATGCTTTGCTTAGACATCAGCAAAGCCTATGACAGTGTCAATTTGATTAAGCTTGGCAGAATTTTGTTAAATTTTTCGATTCCTCTTCAGATACGGCGGTGGATACTTAATTTTTTACCCAAGCGATGGGTACTGAAAAAGTTGAAATATATGGTGGTATTCCACAAGGCAGTTGTTTGAGTCCCATACTCTTCAACCTACACACAGCTTCTTTGCATAATTTTCAAGATGACAAAGCTCATATTTTTCAATATGCTGATGACTTCCTAATTTTATCTGCGGACTCATCCTTTACTGCTGCTGTCAATAACCTCTCGCTAAAAACCACTTCTTTTTTTGATGCATGCGCCGATCTGAATCTATATTTTAACCCCAGCAAAACCAACATTATTTATTTTGCCAAGGAATCTAAACGTCAAATCAGCTTTTTTATCAAGGATACTAAAGTTGATCAAGTGAGATCCCTTCGACTTCTCGGTAGAATCTTAAATGACAGCTTAACCCTTCGTGAGCATTACGAGAAAACCTTCAAAGACTGTCAGGCCGGATGTAACATCATCAAACTCATGACCAACAATCAGTCAGGCTTGCCTCCCAAAAATGCTTTGATGATATACAAATCTTTAATCAGGTCCAAAATTGATTTTGCACATTCCACGTGTTGCAATTTCCCAAAATATATTGAAAAACGTATTCAAACATTTGAAAATCTAACATACGAAGAAACGTTGCACTGGATTGACCCCGTCAACTCCTCAAAATATTCTTAATGTCTTATCTGGTGAATGGCCAGTTTCCGAAAGAGCTCTTTTTTACCAAAGACTTCTACCTCAAAACAAAGTGTTAACTTCTCTTGTATAAGGTTGTTATGCCAAGAGAAGGTTCTTCTTTATTACAATAATGGCTGTGACATATATATGCCACCGACGGTTCCGTCGGACATAATGCGTCTTTCTTCTCTGTTGGGAAACATCTATCCGAAATAGTACATCAGGTCAAAGTGACGGAGGAACTTTGACCAACTTTTATTGAGTTGCTTGCCATCAGACATGCGATTAAGGTTGCTATCTCTGATGGTATCAAAAGGTTTATTATTTTTTCTGATAATAAGTCAGCTCTATTTCTAATAAGAAAAAGAGATGCAGAGAATCAGTATATGTTTGACATTCATAAGATGTTGCATGAGTCTCAAGTGGATGACTGCCACCTTGTTTGGATACCCGGCCTCTGCGGTTTCTTTCTAAATGTAAAAGCCGACTTTCACGCAGGGAGAGCACGTATTGATGGGACAATTTTGTCCATCAAATACACTCCCAATGAAGCAATTCGAGCCACATTTTTCAACAGCTAAACGACGAAGAAATCGCACGCGTTAAATCCAATCGCCTTTTCTATAAATTACATCCCACATTTCTATTCAAACCCCTTTCTGTATCTTCTTTTAATTCTCGTTCATTCATTTTATATTACTATAGCATTTCTTTTTCAATTCCACCCAAGCTTTGCAGCATGGTTTTATTTTCAACACTCAACCAGTGCAATTACACTTAACATACTGACTTCAATTGTTATGGCCGCTCCTGTTTTTGTCGCGTTTTATATATACTTCTGACTAAAATTACGATATTTTATTATCTGGATATGTAAGCCGCAAATCTATTGGTTTGGTCCATCTCCACCCAACAATTCAAAAAAAAAAATTTTTAAATTTGCAATAACTCTCCTCAATTTCGGGTTTTCTTGTTTTACGTTTTGTAACATATAGTAAACCTATTTTATTTGACGGTTTACATAAGAAACCATATGATTATGATAATATTGCCCGAAAATCCCTATATATGCATGTATTCGTTGCTTCCATGTATTCAACTTAATTTTCAAGCTTGATAACCCAAAAGTTTACTGTGTTGACGACCTTAGTTTTGTACTTTTAAACATATTTTTACTTTCACTACATACGGCAACACCTTAATTCAGCTAAGTTTGCAAAATTCGATAGCAGATAACGGTTCTTGATTATTTGATCGTGTTTGTGGCGTTCTAATCTGTTGGCTCTGTAAAAAATAAAGTGTGTTGTCAAAAAGTAAGCTTTCTACTATGTCAATCGAGATTATGCAGATCTATGTGTCAGAACAACTAAAAAAATTATATAATGAAGACAAATGTTGTAAAAAGTTTTACAGCTTCATTTATGCTGTTGATCGGACATCATTTACGAAAATCATAAATGAACTACATTTGCGAATGCGACTATGTGCACACAACGGTCAGGAGTTCATACTGGTGTTCAAAGACGGATGCCAACATATTAGTGAAAATATGACATCTTTACGCCTCGTTCGTGACTCGGTGAAGGACATGTATATTCTACAAAGTGGTCCCAATTTTGCAGGTAATCAGGTTGACATGCATATGTCCCCTGAATTCTTATGTCCTAGCAATTCTACGCCTTCAGTTCCACCGCATCGATTTTCGTTTCCTCTTAAGCAATCAATTACTCGTTTAAACCCACTCGCGCAGCTCAGCTATCAAAAGGATTGTGCGATGCAGTCATATAAAGAAATGATATTGGACGGCTTACAACGTAATAGAGTTATAGTAATAAATGGTGCTTCTAATCTAGACAAATCATGCGCCATACCCATGTATGTTATAGAAAAATGTGCCCATGAAAAGTTGCCTTGCAAAATTATTTGCGTGGAAAGGGAGCAGTTAACAGCAATATACAATAGTGGACGGCTAGCTGAACATTTTCGTGAAAGAATTGGCGAGACGGTGGCCTTTCAAGTTCAATTACAAAGTCGCATCAGTGATTCATCTAATCTAATATATACTACGTCCAACTTCTTCCTCCGAGTATTGATGGGCCAGTCGATACCCGATAGTTTTCGGCACATATCTCATGTGGTCATTGTGGATGCTCATTTACATGAAGCGTTTGCCGACCTATTACTTCGAGAACTGAAAGAAGCTTTAAAATATCATGCGCATTTGAGAGTAATATTATTATCGAATTTCCAATTCAATGATGAGTTTATAAACTACTTTGGGAGGGGGAACGACTAGATCTGCGAGATATTAACGGTTCGAAAGAACAGCAACATGAAATTTTATATATAGAAAATATACAACAAATTTTGCCTGGACGACGTCTTTATAAGGCTGCATTAAAAGCTTCCAAATTGTTGGATACTGAGACGAACAAAACATTAAAAAATGCCTATTTAGATAGCTGCTTGGAAATCTATCAGCAGTTACCAAATGAAAAATCTTTCCAAACAATTTTATATATGATTCATGGCGAAAGCGCCTCCATTAATTATCGTCATACTATTACTGGTAGAACAGTTCTTGTATTAGCTTCTCTACTTGGAAAAATTAATCACGTTAAAACGTTACTATTTCTTAATGCTGACCCTAATATCTGTGACCAACAAGGAATGGACGCCTTTAGAGCGGCGCTTTCTATGGGCCATCTGGATTGCGCAGATGCACTGAAAGAGAATTACGTTGAGGAAAATATTAGTTCATCAAATGATAAAGGATATATTGATCACTACTTGATTATTGACATAATACATATGATATGCACCACTGAACAATGGAAAGTTGGTAAGTTTTCGAAATCAAAAAAATTCTGCAATCAACGTTGTTCTTAATACGCAGGTGACGTTATAGTTTTCTTACCTTCGTATGAACATATATTGCGTGCAAATTATAATATATTAAAGCAGAAGATATTGGGAAACTTACCAGACAATCTTGCAGTATATTTATTGCATAAAAATACCGAAAAATGTCAACTAGACACAATTACTGTACATTCGAGAAATTTCGTAAAAATTATTTTGGCTACAGACATCGCCGAAACATTGTCTTGCTGGAAGAATATACATTATGTCATCGACACAGGGCGTATGCGGAGGATTACTTACAATAATAACTCACTTTATAAAGAAAATGCATATGATTGGACCTCAAAACAAAATATGGAAAATCGTAAGCTTTTACTTACTAACAAAGGCAAGCGTTGTAAAATAGCGTAGTACTATTTTTTAACATATTTTTACGTTTTTTTAGGCTTTTGTTTCCGCTTAATTCCATTTTGCATATTTGAATGTTTGCCTGAGGCAGTCACGCCCGAATTGCTGACTATACCTTTAGATCGTGTTTGTTTGTCTGTTAAACTTTTATCGCCGCACAGAATGGTAGCCGAGTATTTACAAGAGACCATTGTAAAGCCACCATTCGCGCAAGTATTTCGATGTGTGGAACATTTAAAGAAAATCGATGTTTTCTCTGAAACAGAAGACATTACTTGGCTGGGATGTCGATTAGTCGATGTACCTATCGATTGTCTTCTAGGCAAACTTTTGGTTTTCGCAGTTCTCTTGCAATGCATAGATCCTGTTCTCACTATAGTCAGTTTTATGTCTACTTTAGACCCTTTTGAATTAAACAATTACCTTGACGACCTGACTGAACCATTTAAAGACGCTATACGGATAAAAATAAAAGAAGAACGTTCACGTTTGTCTGAAGGGATACTATCTGACCATTTTGTGTACTTACGTTTGTATCAAGAGTGGCAAAATGAAGTGCATGATGAATATAATGACCATCTACTTAATGAATACGATTTCATATTGAACGGTCTCCTTGAGCAGATTTGCGATATACGTACCCAATTGGTGGGAGTCTTACGGTCTTCTCAGCTTATACACAGTAAAGGAGTCTTAAGTATGCACTACATTAATATGAAATCTCATTGTTGGCCAATTATTAAAGCCGTGCTGGTTGGAGGCCTCTATCCCAACATATGTCTAGGGGACTCGAAAATAAATTGTGTTAAGTCTCCACAAACACGCGAACTAGTTTTACATCCTGATTCAGTGTTAAGAAGTCTTGAATTCTTTGACAATGATTACGCAAATTCCACGACAATGGATGCAGGAAAAATCAATTCTGATTGGATCGTTTATGGCAAACGCGAAAATAGCGGAAGATGCAATAGCATTAATTACGGCACTGTAGTGGCCCCAATATGTATTGCTTTGTTTGCCGGTAAGTGCTGAATAACTTCTTAAACTTTGAGTAATAAATGACTGCTACTTATAAAAAATTTTTTTAAGCGGTAATAATCATCAAATGAGTTAAAACTTTTTTAATGTCAACTTCCTTTAGAAATATTTTCGAGCCGACCGTAGCTGGCAAGTTCATACATTTTTAAGTCTGTTACACCTCGCGCATTTAATCACTCAAATGCAATTGTTCCGAGCGTAGGAAACAGCTAAAGGTTTTAATTCAAAATGCAGTGGCAAATCGAATATTCCTCTCGTCAAAGCCAATAATACCATGAATGTCACTAAGTAATAGTACGTTTATTAAAGCAGAGATAAGCGTACAGTAACATGGCTTGAAAAATTACTGTATAAGATTTGGTGACCACTGAATTATAAGATAAGTCTCACTTTCGCGTCAGTTGATGTCAGGTACTTCGAGTCGACTATTGGGAAGTAAATATTTGTAAGATCATACCTACCTATAGGAGGATGAAACCCATTTCAAAATTATGTGTGCGTATTAAGAGGAATTGCCATCGATTTGATGACATATTGGTAGACTTTATGTTCGAAATTAAATGAACGTGAATGCAAATGAACCTAAGTTTCGAAGACTTAGCTAAAACGAAATCTATTAACGGAGTGTCTTTTCCGCTATTATACTTTAGTTTGCCAAGGTAATTCTTTTAATATAAAATGGCTTTCCTGCCTTCGTATTCGCAACACGTTTGACTACACTTTCATGAATTCAGCTACCGTAAAGTGGTTTTGGGCGTTTTATTTCACCGATTGTGTTAAACTGATTTTTTCCATCCAAATGGCAACAGATCTGTGTAATATCTATTGTAAGCATTATCCTGCCTTTAAAATTAAAGTATCGATTTGCAGATAAACGTACAAACATTTAAACGCATATTCTAAGAGTAATGCTGTAGTGCCTGTAGAAGTTGCAAGAAAACTAAAGATTGTATAAAAGCAATTGCAGCCAATTTTACTTTGTTTCGTCGGCATTAACCTTTTGACTGCATTTTTATCGTATTCTTTTCAAGATTACCTTTATTACCTGCTAGCTTTGTGAGCGCCGAGCTGTAGATATAGTCTTGGATACAACGAAGGGGTTACGGTGGTCCTGTTCCAACTGCAGGAACTTTTTATGAGGACAAAGTAGTGTTTCTTGGAATTAGATAAAGAACTCAAGGCACTGGTTGGCAAATCTGATAAAATTCGATTAGGATCGCTCCTTAGAGCATTTAGCTTTTCCACAAATTTGTACAAAAACCACTTGCAGCGTAGCACGCGGTACTTCACCTCCGTCTTTGCACAAATCTCATATATTTGCCCATATTGCTCGCCAGCATTTCTCAGAGCGGAGTGTATCTGTCATTGGCCAATCTGGTTAAGGTATCGAGTGCTCAATCTTAGCTTCCAAAGAATATTAGCATGTGCTCTATCGTAAGCTTAGCCGGTAATATAAATATTACAAATAAGCCGGGAAGTCCTCCTCGTATCAACTCTGCTGGGGTGGCAGGAATACCTGCTCCTAACGGTGCCTTTCGGACTATTCACTCTATATGTCCAAAAAATATTAAAAGAAAACAATAAATCCTCCTCCCCAATAGTTGTTCGGGTGTATCTGCTGGGCACCGAGCTGAACATGTCGCACAAGTTGCACAAGCAAGTGTAGTCAATCTCCAACTTAAAGTTCTCTACCCGTGATTCCTAACGTTTCTAGTAAGAATCTCCAACTTAAAGTTCTCTACCCCTGATTCCTAACGTTTCTAGTAAGAATGATGTCTGCTTACACTTTTCAAAACTGGTGCTTGACACCTGAGGATATCATAAAAAGTTATTTTCCTGCGAAAGTCTCATCCGCCAATTTGAAGCGTGTTTTTCCGACTGTAAACATGAAAATTTTTCTTAAATAAACTATTGTGGGGCGGTTGGATCCTTAATAAGAAATTCATTCCTTGTGATCGACCCCGTGATACTAATTCGACAGCTCTTCCACCCTCAAAAAATAAAATTTTTACAGCCCCAACAACTTTCATTTACCAAAATTTTAGATGCCTAAACTCAAAAATTCGTTCTACTTACGTCAATTCAGTGAGCACGGAGTTTTCCTTTTTAACTTTCACGGAAACCTGGTTATAGCCATATTTATATTCGTCGGAATTTTTTCACAATTCTTTCCAGGTTTCCAGAAAGGATCGTTTGGATAGTGCTGGCGGTGGTATTTTAATTGCCACATCTGTTGCAGTCTTTTCGTTTTCATTTTACTTTCCTACTTTTCCTTGGAAGTGGAGTATTGGAATTGGAGAATTGGAAGTAAACAATTATATGTAACTTGTTGCTATATTCCCCCAAATGAATGGATGGAAATCTAAATCTACTGATATAGTCATAGCGTTGTTGGAATTCAATTTGGCACAAATCACTTGGTGTTATAGTGATAATTCCGGCTGTAAGGTCGCCACTTGAAACTCTGGTAAAGCTACTTGTGTTTTTCAATTAATTATTTGATCGTAATCTACATCAGTACAACCGTACATCTAACTGCAATGGCAGACTGCTATATCTTTGCTTTGCCAATTTCTCGGAGATAACTGCAATGGCAGACTGCTATATCTTTGCTTTGCCAATTTCTCGGAGATAGCGATAAATCGCTGCCTGATCTCTATATTTATGGATGGTCCAAAGAGCTTAATGAACCTCGTATTACAGAAAAGCTATACATCAGCTTAGCTAGATCATGCAGGTTATGCAGATTCAATAGAATCTATTGGAAAGCAATTATTGTTGTTTACCCTTAGGAATTTTGTCTCTCTGCCTCCTTATGAGAATAGTTTGCTTCTGTTAGCCTTGCCGCCACTTGAGAAGCGTAAATATATTTTTAGTGTTTCGTTATTAATTAAATTATGTAATTGTACTATCGATGCGCCCACTTTACTTGGTGACATAAACCTTAATGTCCCTAGTCGCGTCTCTAGGTACTTTATCTTCATAAAACCAATGTAAATATAATTACGAGGTTATTAACTCGTTCAAAGTCGTTTGCAGAAACCTAAATAATATCTATCTTTTGATTTCAACACCGGACTCTTCAAATTTTAGCAAACGAATACGCGCGATTTTCCTATGTCGTATTTAAATTAAGTGACAATCTTAACATCCCATTATTATTTGAATATTAAGTAGTGTTGTTTACTGCGATCGGTTGTCAAGCATTTGCATATTTGCAACGACTTAGGGATTTACTCACAACTTGGATCTGTACCGGCTGTGTATGATCCTCTGTGCTAAATGTGCCTTTTTTCTTTTTTTTTCTTCTTTATTTAATTATACCTGAATTTTATCCCTCTGGTTTTATACTTTCGTCATATCTTTCTATTTATTTATTTTTTTTTCTTTACTTTTCTTTATATACTTTGTATTGGTTTTTAAGATGTACTTCTTACTAGGACTCAATTGAATGCGGCGGTTTCATGTATATATAAACGAATAAATAGATTTAACAATATCCATATAAATTTGTTTGTTTTTGTGTCGGCTTTCGCCTATAGCCTTTCGATAATATAGCCTAACAGGCAAATAAGGCTATAAATAAATAATAATAAATAATAAATAAACTAGCAAAGAGCGAAAAAAAAAACAGTTACAAAATGCACTACTTTTTATATTTAAAAGAACTTTTTTTGTTCTCTATCTCAAAATTAGGGTCACCAAAGTTGTCCTCTTCAAATATCCACATCTCTCCGTCAGCGGCCGACAAAAATGGCTTGCAAGCACATTTTCATACGGATGAATGGATTTCTTTCGTCATGGATTATAAAGAAGCGCAGATTCTATTGAAAACTCGGCAATGTTTTTATAGCACGTATATTAATTATTTGCAAAATTGCAATTCAATAGAAAAGTATCGACGCATAAAGTTTCCTGCTGCCCAAAATGAGAATGCACTAATTGATTGCCTCGAAACAATATTGGTCCGAGAAGATCTGGCGTACGGTTTTCAACAGCCGGATAAAACGGGGGTTAGACCCAAAGCGGTCCCCAACAAATTCATCGTCGGCTTTAATGTCTCTAGTTTGCTAATGGCAACATATAATAAAACGGATATGGTTATTAATGATCGGTTGAAACGTATGGAAAAGAAATTCTTTATGTTGTACCAAACGGATAAAAATATGAAGGATAATAACCTGATTAGTCACAATTATGACTGGTTTCATTTGCTAACAAAAGTATCGAGCCCACATTCCATGCAAAATCGAATCACCTTCGTCGTCATGTTTACAAGAGATCCAAATAAACTGCGACAACTTTCAATAGTAGAATCTACTAATAACGGTTTATGGAAATTAAGGGATTGCTTTCACAACGATATAAATTTGAACGATATAAGGTAAACTTCGCGACTTACGAAAAAGATCTAATTATTTGAAATCACTATTCATTTATTTGCAGTTTAACTTGCCTAAATGATATGCTGGCCTTATCTTTAAATCAAAAACGAAAATGTTTTGAAATCGATAATGAGATGGGTGAATTAATTATAAACCTGTTTGCATTTCGCAATAATTGGTTAGTTAATTGAAGTTTTTAAATTAAACATCTGTCCTACTGTACACAAATTTGTGTAAACGTCATTAACGCCTAGTAACGAAGTGTTCTAAATATTAACTTCTAATGGCACTTTTATATAAAACTCGAGGCTAATTTCTTTCAATTATTATCCTAAGAGATATATTTTCGTTTCTTTTATAAAATTAAGATTGAAAAAGTTTTGTGTTATGTTTTCCTTTCTTTTTGTCTTAATTAACAAATGTGAAGTAAAATATGTTGTGTGGACTTTAATTGTTTTATTTTTTATTTGACCAAGTATTTTTGCTATTGTTTCATCTTGGTTGCAGTCGCTAACTCTCTTTGTTCTTTTGCTTTTGCTTTATTTGAGTAATGATTAATTATTACATATAGATAGATAGAAGCTAGAAATAATATGCTTTGTTTCGTTAGAAAAAAAAATATACATATATATGCAAAAGAAAAAGTCAGTTTAGGACCAATTTCTTTCTTTTTTTATCTTCTTCTTTTTTTATAATCTTCTGATTTATAACTTAGAAGAATTAGTCTCACTAGCTGTGCCAATTTCCTCAACTATTTTTAATGATTGATGTTCATCAGAGAAACTGGTGGCAAATTTCGAATTTTTGTTTGAGACAAGCTCGGGTTTTTGGACTAGACTCGAAACATGATGAAGTTGATTATTAATTAGCACAGTGTGCACTTCCTGTAATATGTTTTGCGTAAGTTTTTTGAACAAGCGTTTTCTCATTTTAAAAAACGACTCACGTTGCTGTTTAAGTAAAAAGGTTCTAGAGAGTGTTTTTGCATTATTTGATAACCATCTTCATTCAGGAGCTCACCAACTGGGGCGTTACTAGTTGTGGCGAAGGCAAGAGAGCTCTTAATGTGTGAAAAGTAAAAGAATAAAACATTATTTGAACAGTCCAATATGGCGAAAAACTTACATAATATTCAGTAAATATGGACTCGTATCTTTGCTTTATTGTATCCACTACATCTAGAAGATTTTTGGCATCCATTGCCAAAACGTGAGCCGCTGATAACATACCCCTGGAAGTAAATATGTTAAAGTGACAATCAATTTTAAAATATAGAAGGTCCATATAAGCTAGAACTTTCTATTTGTTTCATTATGTCAGAAACTCTTCTGTTGTATATTTTCGATAAATATTAGAGAGAAAGCATAAGCGATGCATGTGCTTACCACAATAAAATCAACTAATTCTATTTCTATTCACAATTGGCGTATTTTTGAATATATTACACTTAGTGTGTGATTATACTTCAAACATTTTTTATTTTTTGGGTTTTTTTTCGCTGCAAAATGTAACAAGAAAAAGTATTGTTGGCCACTGTTTTTTACGACCTTTGCTGTAGAAATTAACATTCGTGCCGAAGAGCAATTCGTGTCATCTTCTGTCTGAATCGTATCCATAACGTATCCATAAAGGGCTTATGTGTCAAGGTGCTTAAGCTCCACGCGAAGGGGCAATAGCTGGCATACTTATAGCAGTCGTCGGTGCTAATCTAACTTCTTTTACATACTTTTCTTATTGTAACGAAGATGGCGCCTATACCGAAGCTAGGAGGCGAATTGTTTGCGGAGAATGTATGAGAACACATTTTTATAAGAGAAAGTGTGCGTGTTTAAAGTTTATAAAAGAATGATGTTTTATTTGTATAACAGCATAAAGGGGAAAAACTGTAGGATGGAATGTAAACAGAGTTGCCCAACACTCGCCTTAAATGACACTCCGTCAATTCATATCACTTCCAAGGCACATACACAATTTTCATCCTTTGGTGATTATAATAGTTTAGTTAATTCGTCACTAATCATCTTAGTCGTTGAAATGTATTCTACCTTAACATCTCTCTCGATTGAGAGAGATCTCTTCTCTCTTCTCAATTCAAAGAATAGATCAGAACCGATTAAAACATATATATGGCCTACTTTGTGATAAAGGTTCTGCTAACTACACGTCTTTCAATATGTTCTAGCTGCTTAAGTTACAGCTGACGCTAGGGTGATAACTCGTTATAACCTTGAACATGACAACTGGCGTTAGAGTAGAATAATCTTTATGTTCCAAGTGTAAAAAGATATCGGGAGTTGTTATGAAATTCATCTGAGATGCCAAATTTAAGATAGCGCGAATGAATGAGCTTTAATGAATTTTTACAGTAATTGCTGCTGTAGCATCAACACATTTGAAGATAAGGATTTCTAAGGTTGAGGTGGAGTAACAGGTGATAATGACTGCGTAAGCAGATCGCGCAGGGTGTTTCGTAGACGTAAACAAAAGTCGCGCGGACTTAGTGACAACATTATCGAATTGCAACAGTGAATGGCAATGACCAATTTTGTAATTTTTTGGTGTATACGCTTTTCTTAGGCAGTTGAGGCACAATTGCAATCTTTTGGTCTCCTCATGACGTTGCCATGCGTTTAAATATTCAAAACCAGAACAATTAGCAATATAGTGCTCTTGGGAGGCGCAAAATATAAAAGATCGCGATGTAGAGGCCACAAAAGCCTCTCGATCACGTGAAGAAACGAAAATCGAAGAACAATTGATGATTAAAAGACACCTATAAGTCAACAATGACTTATATGTGTCTTTTTAATGACGCTCAGCTGGTAAGTGAGCTCGTCCTTTTATTTTTATTTAAATTTAAAGGCGAAATTAGAACGATTATTATTTTGGTTAGATGTGGTTGTCAAATTTGTCGAAAACAAGTACTTTTTGCGTATCTGTTTTTTTTTGTGGCCCGAATTTTAACTTATTTTAAAAAAGCGAACGGCCCAAATAAATGTAGGTTTGCGCAAAGAATCAAATGTGATGGAGATTTGCTTTATGTATAATAAAAATGATCAAATGAGTGTTTTTAAACCCTAATTTTCACAAATGTTTCATTCAGGTTTATTTAGTTCAAATATGCTTTGTTTCGCAACTTACTGTCCAAACTGAATGTGTACTTAGTTCGCTCTTTTTAATATGCAAATAAATGAAATGAATTTTCAAAATTACCTACCTACAATTTGCACAAACAACTAACAAGGCTGAGATTTGCTTGTATGAGTCAATAGTTTTTGAGAGCGACAATTCGCTTAAATTTCGTTCAATTCTATCCCAAACTAAATTATTTCGCCTATATGTTCTTAAGTTGTAAATACATTTTTTTTTTTGACAAAATAAAGAAATATTGTTTTTTTTTCAATAAAAGATCCCATTATTCAATTTACTAAGGTGCATGCAATTAATTTCCTTTTCATTCTTGGACTTTTACTTGGATTCAAATGATATCGATTTCCACGTTTTAAGTGTAGTTTTCCTAAAAAACTACAATGTTTTTTAGATTAAAGTTCCTGATTATACATAAACCACCAAATGTGGAGAGACGGTTAGTATACTTGTAAAAAATAGGAATTAATTTCGCATGCATTTTTCTCAATTCAGTTTTTGCTGTTATCATCAAAACCACGAATCTTAAACCAAACATTTTTATTGTGTCGTGCTACTTTCAACCGTGGATTGATATATAAACTTTTCGTAATGAAACTCAGATATTATGTGACTTTCTGGCCGGTGAACAAAATGTAGCATTCATTCATTTGTAATAACCAACAAAATATAGTATTTATTTATTCTTGAAATGCAAAATTGTCTTTTTTCAATTTGTTTAGTCTTTTTTTAATTTTTTTAATGATTTTTTCTCCCTCTTGATTGGCACCCCTCAGCGTGTGTTGTTTGGTTCTAACAAATTTGCAAAAACTCGCGTTAACGCAGTGTAACATAAGCAACATGCATCAAAATATTCACGATTAACTTTGTTTTGACAGTTCGTGAGGCACGCCCGAGAGAAGAGGAATAAGTAGAGGGAAAAAATTACAAATGTAGTTGAGTAAGACTCTTTTTTGTTAATTTTGGAACTGCTTTGTAAATTGAAAGGAAAGAGAATCTTTTTTTCTTGGGTTTTTGTTTTTTTTTTGGTATGAACAAAAATTAGGTCAAAAGACAGAACTGATTAAAAATTAAAGAAAACTAAAAATATACATATGTATATCTAGGAGAGATTTCAGTTCAATTAAGACGTGAAAACTGTTTAAAAATACATGTATATAAAAGTTACAAGAAAAAAAAATATGCAAAATCGGTTAAAAAATACATATATTTAAAGAAAATTTCAACTGGTTAAGACTTAAAATTAATTAAAAGTACAATACTTTTAAAAACTTAAGTCATTAATGTTTAAGCTAAATGTTAAAACTAGTTAAAATGCACCATTATTAAAAATCTAAAATTGATTAAAAATTGGTGTACGAGTTTACCCCAAAGAATAGTTCAGCTGCACGAAAAATATATCTCATGTCAATGATGTTATACCTGGCCTATCTGTCTTCGAAACTGTACAACTGCTTATCTGTTTCATCCTATTGTCCGCTAGTCTGTGTATATGTATCAGTTTGTCCGCTAGGTCATTGTCAATAATTAATTATTTCACAATAAATAAAATAATTTAATTCACGTTTAGAAATAGATCAAGTCAATTATATATACATGTTTTTTTTGTATATATATATATATATATATATATACATATAAATATATATATATATATATATATATATATTCTTATCTTCTTTTATCTTTTATCTTCTTTGAATATGTATATATATATAGTATAGTATAGTGTAGTATAGTAAAGTATAGTACGAAGTAGTACAGGCGAAGTCGCACGCTCGTTTTTCAGTCACATATCTCCCATTCGGAGGGTGTTATTAAATAAGATTGCTCATAGCAACCTTTTCACTTTTGATTGCAAGAGCAAAAGAGCTTTTCCATTTAGTGAGAGAATCGCTTGTGAGAGACAGAGTTTCGAGACTTAAAAAGGTCTTCACCATATGACCTTCGGTTTGAGTGCGATTTTTAGTTAGTGCGATTTTATACCTGTCATTTATTAAAAAAAAAAGTAACCACGGTGTCTCCATATTCATTTTAGAATTAACCCGTTTTTAGACAGATCCTTATTTGAGAATCCCTTATTTGAGAAATGTACAAAATAGTTTCAAACACTCTATCTTGTTTGCGTTATAATAAGTAAGCATAAAACCTCAAAAAAGTGAAAATATTAAATTTAATCAATCGTAACTTTGACTGACAATGACTGATTTTCGTCATTTTTACACGTAGACTGTTTCATAAAGTAAGTGTGAAACATTTCCGCCTTTTAACTTTTATAACTCCTGAGTAACGTGCGAAAACCGACAAATTTTTGTTAGGAAAAATGTAGCTGCGTTCAGCTTATGCTCCAGTGCGGGCTTCTGCTTTGACCAATCTGGCCCATTTTCAATACAAACTTGCGAGCAAAAACTTCCAATGTTTCCAAATTTTAAGTCGATATCTTTATTTTTTCGACCAGTATAGTGCCGATAACCGACACCACACAGACACACGGACGGACCGACATGACTAGATCAACTCAGAATTTCACGCTGATCTAGAATGTATATACTTTATAGGGTTTCCGAAGTTTTCTTTTGGGTGTTACATATATTACGAAGAAAAGCAAAACCATCTTACATTCAGTGATAGGTATAAAAAGAAATAGAAAATTTGTATATATGAACAAGTGCTTATCACCAAAATGAATTCAAAATACCCAAACCAATTGCTCAATGGTTAGCTGCAGGGGTTGTTGAATAGAAAACAGTGCAGTGAAAAGAAATGGTAAAGGGACCTGGAGTTAGCCGTTGTGATATTTCACCGAACAAAAATTTTATATCAGCGATTAGACCAAGGAGATACAGGTGTGTGGTTGGTTTTCCATGGTCAGTGTTCATCCAGTCAAACTTCTGGTACGCTCCAAAAATTCCTTGCTCATGGATTAAGATAAAAAAATAAAAAATGGAAATGGAAATGAGTAATGTTTTTTGTTACAAATAGATAGATATTCTTAAAGTTTTAAATCTGCATAAAAAAATCATATCAAAGAGAAAATAATAAGTAAACATTGTGAGGATTATTTTCTTCGTAAAGGCTACTGGAATAGGAAAATTCTATGAAAGCTCTCGAATTAATGTACGTAACAAATTGTGATTATTGTGATAAGTAAACATTGTGAGGATTATTTTCTTCGTAAAGGCTACTGGAATAGGAAAATTCTGTGAAAGCTCTCAAATTAACGTACGTAACAAATTGTGATTATTACGTGTAGTGAATTTTAGTTTATGAGAAATTGATTATTTAATATTGATATTATTATGAATTATTAATTTAATTACAAAAAATCGTTTTCTTTCTCGCAGTCGTGTTGTATACTTAAATTATAAGTGGTCTTAGTTAGAGAGTGTAAGTGTCGACTTTATATTCGCGTTTTATTAGTTATAAAAAATAGCTAAAATTTATAGATAGCAAAAGTTTCGTTGCGTTCTCGGATTAGCAAAGATTAATTTAATCATTTTATTCTATTCACCGAGCATAGAGGGCGGAAGCGAGAAATAAAAGAGCCATTTTACATGTGCAAACGTTGGCTCTTTCATGTTAGATATTTTTTTTATTTTGAAATAATCTGCCAGAACAATTCAGGAGTTTGAATTTTTTTGAAAGCTGGAACATCCTACCGTGGGCATACTTTGTCGCGAATATACTCAAGTATAATACAATTTCTTTTTAGATCCTTTGTATAACAATTGCCATTAGGTTGCATAGATATTCTGAGTTATTTATTTTCAAAAAAAAATCATAATAATAAACAAAATACAAGTAAATACCAAACAAACTAATAATTGTGTCTTATTTCACACTTATCGTCGTCAGAGGATTTGATTGCAATTGTAGAGGGTAGGTCCTATAAATTTTCCAGGTTATACCTTACTGCAAGCAAGTAAACAATATCAGACAAGCCTTGATTAGAGATTATCCGGTATATATATCCAGCGATAGGTGTAGAACAACCATGATGTTATGGTAAAAATGCTTCGGTACCAAGTACCAACCTGGTCACTTAATAGTAACAAACATTGGCCAACATAGAATAAATTTAAACATGAGTTTCCTAATTTCTTTCTGCCATCCCGATATTTTAACCGTTTAGAATACGGATTCCGCCGAAGAACATAACGTCCGAAGGAGACCTTCCGCGATTATGTTTAATCTTATATATATGCACGCAGGCTAATGGTACTAGCTTTGATGTCAATAGAATTAGTACTACAATCAACGTATATAGAATTACAAACATTGCAGAAAATAAAATTTTCATAAATTTTCGACCGGCCATTTAAACTTTGATATGCGGCACGCAATGCTGTGATGCAAGCAGTTGTAGACGCAGAAGTCAACAAATTAATAACGAATAAGTAAATTGAAACAGCAACGTGTTAGTACAGTTCCCCGATTACCCTGACGCGCAAGAAAAACAAAAGCTGGCGTATATGCGTAGATTTCCGTAATTTGAATAGCAAGTCCGTGTCCAATGCGTACCCCTGGGTGAAAATTCAAGCTATACTGGATCACCTATGCGAGGCACGATATACAAGTAGCGTACATCTCATGTATGGTTATTGGCAAATACCACTCGAAAGTCGCGGAAAGGCTTACACAGCGTTTACTGTGCCCGGACAAGGATTCCTTCAATGCCATTTGGGTTACATACTGCACCTGCGATATTTCAGAGGACCTTGGACAGCGTGATAGGCCTCGTTACGGAATCACACGCATTTGCGTATTTAGACTATGTAGTTGTTGAAAGTATCTCGGCCACGATCAAGGTATTCAAACTGATCCCGATAAAACATCACCTATCAGAGTGCCCACGCCGAAAAATGACCCTGACATGAAGTGTTTTTTAAGAAGGTCTCCATGGCACCGCCGACTCGCATGTGCATTCGCCACAAGTTCGAAAACGCTTAAGGAGTTGTTAACGAAAGGTAAACATTAGCTCTGGAGGGAGGAACAACAAACTTCCTTTGAAATATTGCAGGCTAAGTTGAGACAGAGCCCCATAATTGCATACTTTACACTGCAGACAGATGCAAGGGATGCTGGATTAGGTGTTGTTCTAATCCAACAAATCCACGGAGAAGAACGAATTATAGCCTATGCTAGTGGTCATTTGAATACCGCAGGGAAGAATTACACCGCTACCGAAAAAGAATATCTGGCTATCATTTTCGATATCAGCAAAATGCGACCATATTTGGAGGGATACTACTTTAATACCGTAACGGACCATTTACCGTTGAAATGGCTGAACGCTATGGGTAATCTAACCGCAAAATTAGCAATATTGGCCTTAGAACTATAGGAATATGATTTAGAAATTCATTACAGTTGTGGAGCCATGTAGTGGCCGACACCCTGCCCCGACTGCCCGTAAGAGAATTCAATCGCGTCGCAACAATGATAACGCCAGTTATGAGATGCAACTTGCTAGGTAAGAAAATTCAGGAGTTTCCAGTCGATCCGCAAGTTTGCAATAATTAATTGCCAACTATATAGACACTTTGCCAGAAATAGTTCTAAAGAAGAAGATTCTGCGTGGAAACAATGCGTCCCTAAAACGGTGCAAGCCGGAGTACTCAGCGAAAATCATGGCGAGGCAACAGCAGGCCATCTAGGAGTATGAGAGATTTAAAATAATAGTCGTTTTGAGATATCCCGGGCCAACAGAATCAGAAATTGCATCAACTGTCACAATATAGAAATGCTAACCGCTATACTCAAAGAAGCATGGGGAAGTGTCTGCTCCGATTTTCAGGGGCCATTGCTCCGAATCATAAATGGAAATACTATGCTGCTCGTCTTTATGGACAAATTTTGTAAGTGGGTTGAATTAGTCCCCCTACGCCAAGCTACAGTTGAAGGGCTAAATCAGGCATTACTTGCAAGGATACTTAGCAAATTTTGAGTGCCAAAAGAAATTTTTATCGACAAAGGGGTTCAGTATACTGGTAATTTTTCCCAGCACCATCTACAAAATATCGGAGCACAACGTCGTCTGGCTGTGGCGTATACACCACGAGAAAATCTAACAGGACGAATTAATTGGATCGTGGATAGTCACACGCTTTGAGTCTCCCATTACGATTCCGTTAGAAAACACTATAACTACAAACTTGCACGCGTTCATCTAGAAGACCTTATGCACAAGAGGACTACTAATATCAAACGACTAGCGAACGGTAGTACCAGTCTGTGCATACCCCACACCACTGTCTACCACTGTCAGGATTGAGGGTCCCGAAAGATAAGTGGTCTTGTGAATGAACTCTGGTGACTATATGTATGTACATATGCTCTTGCGTTTATACACAAAAAAATATGGATAATGTTAGTCAGGCAGGTGCAATGATTTCATTATAATGATACAGTTTGTGCGTGTTGAGAGAACGATAGTGGACATTATGCTCACTAACAAACATAGGATAGATGGAGGACAGAAAACAGACGGTGACATAAAAGGGACAAATAATGCGGCAAATTATCAAGTTATAGGTATAGTTGATATAAAGTTATATGTATGAATTCATGAGTATCCCGTTTTTTATTATTTTATTTTTATGTTGTCTTTTTATTTATTTATTTATTTTTTTTTTTGTAACATATCAATTTGGTTAGCCAGGCAAAAGTAAAAATTAAACATCACTGTTGCAAGTGATGTGCTGGAAGAGCGTGGTCTTCAGCGCTTTAATGGTTTAGCAAGAAAGCTGAATCCACATGCAGAAATCAAAACACAATACGCGACGTTCATAAACGAGTATATGCATTTTAGGCAAATATCGCTGATCACATCCCCGCCAGAAGTTCACACTTATTAATAATCACATAAGTGTGCAGATAAGCAATATGGCACAACAACAAAATTGGGAAGCGTCTAAAATGGTTCAGTAAAAACGCCGTCAAGTTTTTCATTAAGGGACACACTTTATTCCGTTCTTACAATCCAATCGAAGCTATTCAATAAACTTTTAAGTTTTCGTTTCTTCAAGATAGCTTTAAGCGGTGATATTTGCAGGAGGTATCGGTGTGTAAAGGTTTCTTGCATAGACGGTGTTTTACAAGGCATTTCTTGGAGAAATAACTTTGAACATCAAAAGTTATATCGTTCCAAAATTTGGCAACAGGTAATAAGGGAGAAAAAAAGGAAGAACAGAACTGAAAGAAATTGCGATGCTGTTGCCAACAGCAAAATCATGCCTGACGAGGTGCTCTCAGTTATCACAGTTTAGCGACGCCGCAGCCTCTCTTCTTTAAATAAAAGTTAAGCTTGCTCAAAAACCATAAAGTGTACGACATGTAAAGGCGCGGATGGTAAAACATTCAGTAGTGGTCAACCATCGGCCGCGCCCGGAACAGACAAACATGTATGTACAACAGAAAAAGGATGCAATAAATAGTACAACAATTAAACAGTAATATACGCTAAAACCGGCACAAAAGAAACGTCCCAAATCACATAGGCATCGGGACTCGTTCAGAAAAAGTAGCGGTATAAAGCGTACCCCAAAAAGGCTAGCCATAAACCAGACCAAGGAGAGAAGTCAGTCGTCATCACGAATCCTTCAAGGTAATGTGCAAGCGACGAAGGAATATGCGGACGCATTCAGCGATCTAGTGGAAAAATTTGCGAATCTCATAGAAATGATAGCCCTTCCTAGGCACATCGGTAGGGTATTAGATTTATCAAATTTCATGCTTTTTTAAAAATAGTACTTTTAAATAGAGCAAGTTTTTCTTTTGTGTATTATTTTCTTAAAGTTTTTTGTTGATAAAAACATTTTTGCAATCAGTCGTTCTATAAACTTTGAGCTGAACACTTTTTAAATGCACATGAATGAAAATCATTTTAATAAAATAAGGTTTTTTTTTAATTTATGGAAAAAACTCTGTAGGACCATTCACTACGCTATTGTGGTGGATCTGTTAGCGGTGTGTAAAAAGGGAAAGGATATGCAAAGATGGTAGACGGACATAATATTAAAAAAAAAGAATGGGCCGGTAAAAAGCAGAAATAAGAAAGGGCTGCAAATCCTACTCCGCCGGAAAAAAGTAAAAAAAAAAAGCAGAAGTGCGGATAGCCGTAAAAGAAGGTTCAAATGGAGCAGGTCAAATACCAACAGGGTAATGGACTTTAGTACAAGCCCGCAAAAATAAACCAAAACGGAAGCTGCTGAAACCTGAACCAATATTTGTTGAAAAGACGAGCGAGATGTCTTATAGCGAAATACGAGGGCGAGGAGGTGATTAAGATTTAAAATTAAGAATGGTAAAAAACGCTTTGGGGTAGAAAGAAAAAATTGGCTTCTTATTTGGCGAGAAAACAAGGACTAAGCTCCTCGATAATGAGGAGACTGTCGCTATCAAAGACTTAGAGGAGGTGACGAATAAAGAAGGAATATTTGCAGCAATAAGCATGACTGGAGAGTACAACAAATACAAATGCTATGAAGGATATGACGAAATTCTTCACAGACACGCAGATGATGATTGGAAGACTGCCTAATAGCTGACTGCGGACTTACTAGAGAATGAAAGTTGGGTACGTGATCTGCAGAGTGCATGAAATGACAACACCCATTAAATGTTTTAAATATGTTGAATTTGGGCACATAGTGAGAGTTCGCAACAACAAAGTTGACAGGATCCAAAGTTGTCTAAACCGCAGTAAACCGGGACATAAAGTAAAAAGAGTGTAAAAACGAGGCCGAGTGCGCTGTTTACGGTGAAAAAGGGCTAGTCAAAATTTATCCTATTGACAATGGGCGTATTTATCTTCTGCTATATGAAGTGAAGGGCATTCACATTTTTAACTGCTATCTGCCACCTAGCCTGGATCTATTGGGTTACGCACAGACAGTAAACGAATTAGCGATAGAAATAAGCAAGCGTACAGAGTGGGACAGTATTTATACCAACAGAATCTCATGATGAATGATGAATGACATCTTATTAGGAGTTGGTGTGATATTGATAAATGACGGGCAGAGATATACGTACGAAAAAATTGACCTTAGATCTATCATAGACATCACGTACGCCTCCAGCTCACTCGTATGCTACCGTTACTGGTATATGAGTGACCTGTGTATGCACGATGATCAACGTTGGTTTTTTAAGACGTTGAAGGAAACTCAACTGTCACTTTTTAAGCAGCGGCAACAAACAAGTAGATAAACCAACATACGAACAATTACATACAAATTTACCTGCCTACATATAAACTTAAATATGTTTATATATTAATATGAGCAACAAAAAATCATGAAACGAAATAATAATTGGCGTGTTTGGGAATTCGTTCGCCAAAAACTTAAAACTGAAGCCAACACTCCCCTGCGAAACTTCCCTCTAAACGCAAGAGACGTAGAAAAAGCTGTTCAAGACGCACCAATTAACGAGGAATACCTCAGAAAAGTGAAGCAAGAAGAACAGCAAGCTTTCACTAGACCGCGCTGCAACGTTCTGGCCGAGGTCAGAAATGTACATAAGGCAATCCGTAAGATTATCGCGAAAAGGATCGCAGTTCGTTATGCACAGGATGCGGAAAAGATAGGCACAAAGCTGCGGAGAGCAAGAACGAGTTGCGGTGCATCATTTGTGCTTACAAAGGCTTAACACATATGGATCTCTTTACGACAAGCGCAGCTCGTAATAAAGTACCACAAGATGTAATTTAAATTTCTTCGAATAAGTCTAGGAAGGAGTAAAGAAGTCCAAAGCTTGATGCTGCAAACGCCAAGGAAAAAGAATATATAGACGCTACATAGCGAGCCATACGTAAGATCGGAGACCTGTTCTTGCTTCCAAAATAGAACGAGTACATAATCTATCTATGCAAGAAATCCTAACCTAGAATTGCCGAGAGCAGAGAAAACAAACCAACAGTCTGTTTTTGCGAAGTGGTGTAACACAACTACTTGTATAACAGGAGTGTGCTGCACAACCGACGGCATTAGAGAACGCAGGATTGCTACAAGAATACTACAGGGCTCCATCCTAGGTCCCTTCCTATGGAATCCCCTGAGTTTTCTTTGTTGAGTGTTGTCGCATAACTGTCTTTCTTTCGCATTTTTTTGCAAATCAAAATTGTTTTTACCTTTTGATTCACGTTAGTAAAAAATACCTGAAAAAAGTTGTGATGGACCATAATATTAAACATCTATAAGGATGATATTAGTTTAGTTAAAATGCATGTCAATGTCAAAACAGGCAAACACGAATAAAAAGAACACTAGTGCTATGACAGCTTACAGCACACACACCAACATAAAAAAAGAAACAAACATATTTTATCGTAAACCGTCTGTTGTGATTATACGTTATTTATTCACACCGCTAAATTGTTATTTACAATTCTTTGGAGATCTATGTATAAATAGTTCAAGACTAACTTGTGTTCTCCAAATGTTCTGCTTATACACCCCGTTACAGTTAACTAAATTCATCGCGACATTTTTAATCCGGTAGCCCGTTTTTCCCCTAAATTTTGTGCCAAATGTTGCCAAATCTTCTCGCCTGGCGCCAGCAGCACGACCCAGACAACGCCTGTGTGCTTGGGTTTCAATGTCTTTAGAATTTAGTTTCTCAGAAAATCGACTAATTTTCATGAAAACTCAAATCGTCACATGTGGCATTTGCGTAATAATATATTTACTTTCTAAGGGAGCTATAAAATAAGCAAGCTGCGGTAATAGAGGAACTGTAAACTGAAATAACGAAAAAGAAGTGAAAAGGTTTGTGTTGTAGTCCCAAGGAATGCGCCGAAGATGAAATCCACGCATAAAGAAATGGTGCGTCCTACGATGAAATAGATGGAGTCTAGCTGTGATGAATATACCAGCAGGTAAACTTATACTATTCAAAGTATTAAGATAAGTAAATATTCTTTTAAAAAAATATAAATTATTGTGTTTTAACTTGTACCATATTATAACGAAGATTTAATAAAAGATAAAATAAAATATGTTCTTGATCTGCTAATTGTTGAGATAGAAGACTACATATTAGCAAATATATGTTGGGATGACAGACCTAACGGACAGACAACCATATGGGAGGGATGACAAACAACAGACATCAACGTCAGGACATTTGATTGAGATAAACAAACAGACAATTTTCTTAATTTCTTATTACTTATTCGTGGTTTTTGCCTATACATAAATTAAGAAGTTTTGTTGACCCCTATATTATTCGGTGGTTCGTTCATACAATTTCAATAATCATCGGTCTCACTTCTTTTATTAATCAGAAAATGGATGATGTAATATTACATTTTTGGAAAATTAAGTTACGTAAGAGGACCTAAATCGTTCATCATTTCAGCCCCACACAAACATGAGTTTAGTTAAATTGTATGTATTTTTTTTTTTTTTAGAGATGGGTATAAAATTAACTGGGAAGACACGAGCCTTTTCGATCTCTTTCAGATTTGGGCTATCGAAGGGTATAGACCGCTTGGTCGTTAAGGTAATGAATAGAATATTTTATTAAAGAACAGAGTGCCAAAACCACTCGTGTTGCGAGGAATGTCACTAGTTAATCCTTTCTAGGATACATACAATTGTTTATGCAAGTCAGTGCTGAAATAGTGCTAGCAAATGTAAGAGAAGTAAAAGAACTGAATAAAATATGTGCATTTATGATAGCGATTGAGAACAGTTTAATGGGCTTTTGCTCATGAGAGTACGGCGAAGTCATCACATGAAGGTAAAAAAATGATAAGTGTGTGAGGTTATCCATTAGAATAATCAGTGGGCAAGTGCTAATCTCAATTGAGCTCCTCGAAAAAGCAATTTCGAGAGGAGCTCCTTGGATCGCCGGATAGCGAAACCGCGCCGAAAATATCTTCCTTACAAACTAAAGTCCGAAAAACAGAGGGTTTAAAAATTCGCTCCTTTTTGTTTGTTTGTTTATAATATTTTTCTCGATGATATGAGTAATTGGTCAACAATAAAAGTGATGTTCAACGACATTGGAAATTTAAAATTTTCGTATTTTTGAATTTTCTGTTAATCTCTTTGTTGGTCGCACTTCATATGTAACTATCACATCAGCCAAAGAAAAAAAAAAAAAAACCAAAATTAAAAATTTTGTGTTTAAGTCATATTTTCATGCTTTTTTTATGGCTTACAGTGATCATACGATGCAATATGTACGCAAAGTATCCATTTCGAAATCTCAAATACCCAGAAATAAATTTAGAAAAATTATGGTACGATTCATTCTGCAGATTCGTTTCTTAGAGCCTAAGGGACTACTAATTTACTATAATAAAGGAAGGAATTTTTTTCCGTTTGTCCTCTGTGGTTCTAAGACGAGCTTAGAAGAATTCGCTATTTAGAAAACTTAATAGAAATGGGTCCACAGTTGATATTTTTCTTTATACTTGTGTTAAAAATGCATATTTCGTTGTTAATAAGAGGTGTTGTAGTCGTTACATGCATAAAATGTGTGCAAATGTTAGAACACACCTTAAAACGTTCTACGAATTCATTGAGTCGAAGCGTCCTACATAGTTGATGACAAGACATATGCGTTATGATAACAAAGAATCATCTGCACCTGTACAAATAGCCAATATTTTTGCTACTTTTTTCCAACAAACGTATTCAGATCACGCATGCGACGAATATGTTTATCCATTTGAAATAAAATCATTTGACATCTTGCACCTGTGAGTTCTTACTGAAGAAGAAGTTTTTATTGGCATGCAAAAGCTAAAATATTGCATTAGGTCAGATTCTGATAGTGTTCAATCATCCTTATTAACGTCGCTAATGTTCTGTGTAAGCCACTAGGATGTATCTTCAAATCCCTCGCTGTATTACCTCTCTCAATAAAAACGAACCCCTTATGGAAACGAACTATTTAGTACTCCTTCATAAAAATGTTAACAGAAAATGCATCAATAATTATAGACGCATTGCTAAGCTTAGCTTTGTACCAAAATTATTTGTGGCGATTGTAACTAACCGTTTGCTTCGTTCCGGTCGCCCTTCATCCTAACATAGAGTTTGCTGTCGAAAATTTACCGTTGCAAATCTACTACAATATATTTTTGAAGCTTTTTGCGAATGTAACTAAACTGACATTATTTTCACAGACTTTAGTAAGTCATATGATAGTCCTTATTTTGAAGCTTTCAAAAATCGGATTTCTTGATTGCGCATACGAATGGTTCGCGTCGCGCTTGTCAAATCGCACACAAAGGATAGTTAATAAATTTGTCAATTCCGAAGTGATATCTGTTGCTTGTGGAGTGTGGGACGCCAGCCATTTCGGTCCCTTGTTTTTTGTTTTATTTATTAACGGCCCTCCAGCGTCATTCAACGCAGTAACATTTTTACATTTGCAGGCGTTGTTCAGTTATTTTACTCTATTCGAAGTGTAATGAATCTATAAACTCTCACTCGTGCTTTACTATCGCCGGTATACTGGTGTAAAGTGAACCCAATGTCACTGCACCTTTCGAAGTACAAAACGATGTTATTCTCTAGATAATCTCCCTTCCATTGCACCCACATGATGAACATAACAATATTAGGGATGTGATATCGTATATTGAGCTTACTGTTTTACTAAATCAAAAAGTGAACTTGTATCTTCATATTCAATCAATTGTAAGTAAAGCCGAATGTTCACTGGGCTTTATAAAAAGATGGTCGAAAGACTTTGGTGATCCCTACACAACAAAGAGCTTGTATGTGACATTTAGAAGACTTCTTCTAGAGTACAGTCTATTTTGTCAGATAGATAGTATAGAGTGAGTTTAGCGATCGCGTTTTTACACATTATCTTTCAAGTAGGCCTCCTCAACGTCGCGCAAATTACGAGGTCTTTTTGTCGTTCCGCGTTGCTTTTAAGACTTGAACGTCTTTTATACGCACGTTTCATTTTCAGAGACGGTAACCATTTTTAAAAGAAAATTGCTAAGGGCCAACTGATTTATTGGTTGCCTGTTTTGACACATTGTCTGCCAATTTAATTATATATTCATCTGGCATGGTACTCTTAATTGAGCCCATTTACGTTAAATCTTGTATAAAAGATCCCTCAGAACCATTTCTTGTAAGCCTTATCTTCAGTCCCTTGATACTATTGACTGGCGAATCTACTGTAAGTGAAATATTTAATGAGGAAGGAAAGAAATCAATCGTACGCTAAATTCTTCGATAATCCTAATTCTAAAAAATGTGTGGGTGCCCCGTAATAAAAATGCATTAGCAGTTAGTAGTGCTGCCTAAAATGAGGTAGATATTTATATCTACTATATATATATTTATCGCTATGAACAACTTTTTTGCAACATCAACTAAATGTCCGCGATTCACCCATCAACTATCAATAACTTTAAAGATAGAGATTAATCTTCCTCATTCCAGGATGCAGTTCAAAATGTTCTTTAGCCTGCTGTTCGTAAAATGACAATACCCTGTGGGTGGACTAGACGGAATACCTATGAAATTTATTAGCTTGATGTTTCCTTAAATATCTAATCATCTATTACAGGTCGTGAATATTACTAGTATTACCTCGTACTAATCACCTCCTAATCAATTTCCTGAGGAGTGGAAAATAGTTCGAATATGACCCATTCCTAAGCAGGGTTCCTACTTTTCACGTAATAATCTTCGACCGATTAACACCCTGTCCTGCCTTTCCAAAAATACGGAGTACATCGTTAAGAAATAACTTGAATAACAGTAATGCCATGCTTTACGCCCAGTTCAGCCTTTATTCACCAACTTTAACGATGGGATGAGCTGCGTTCTTGTTGCTCTGAACCTAACAAAAGCATTTGGCAAAGTCCCATACGCTAAGCTTACTAAGGAATCGTATCGTATGTATTCACCTTTTCTCGAAGTGCTTGTAAGCTTATGTGATCGTATATTCCGCATCGTAAACAGTTTGTTTGTTTATGGACTCAATGCAATGTTTTGGGATAATCTTTAATCACAACCTCGACTCTGGCTTCCATATTGACAATATCTCTGCTAAAATCTGTCAAGTGCTATGAAAATTGTGCAATCTATACCTGCCTCTACAGTTCAAACATAACTTTTTTTCATTTTTTTTTTTAAACTCTCCTTTCTCGATTAAAAATTTAGAAATTGTAGATTGTTTATCTACCTTCACAAAATCATTCAATATCGATCCCCCAGCCTTTTAATAGAACAACTTTTTTACTACTACGATTCCTCATAATATATATACTCATAATATGTGTTTTCTTGTTGGAAGGATTTGATTATTACGGAGCAAGCTAATTACAGTTACAGCCATCCTATCTAGTTTTATCCAGTTTTATATTTACTTATTTTATAGTTTCTTTTTGCACATGGATTGCATATTCACTACGGTTTTCTAAATAAGTATAAATAAATAAATATTTCTTGTTGTCAATTTCAATTATTAATAAAAAAAACACAATTGTTTGTCCTTAAAAGCAAATTCAAACATAAAGAATAAATCTAAACACGCGAAGATGTTAAATTAAAAACATTAAAGATTATCTTTTATTATTACAAATATTTTATGAAGTACCGTCAAAATATTGTTACGAAAGGCGAATCGTGAACATTCTTTTCTTTTTCTGCAATGAGAAATAGTCCTATTGATAAAATCAAATCGCTACTCGTTGCTCCTACCATATCGTAAATAATGATCAATACTTTTATGGATTAATAGAATTTAAAAAACCTATAAACGTAACGGTAATTTTGTACAAAAATTTGATGTTTGTATGCAAAGTAAAGTAAATGCTATGATTTTTTTTGTAAAGGGTACGGTTAGAAATCTCATTAGTGATGGTAAAGTAACTAATGCTAATAAAATTGCTTTGTCAAGTCACATGTTAAAAATTTTTGATCCAAACGGAGATTTAAAGATAACACTATATAAAAAATGAAAAGCGAAGTCATAAAGAGTGAATCGTATTTTCTAACAAAAGACAAACACACTAAAAAAAAAATTACATGAAAAAAAATAATTTGGATGAAAATGTAAAACCAAAAATGATGTTAGATCAAAAGGATAATATTTCATTGGTGTGCTACATCAATGGAACAAAATTTAAAATCGAACCGAACGCCGGAACTAAGAACTAAGAAGTTTTCGTGTAATTTATTTGAGCAGATCCCAAAATTGTTATGATAATACTCGATTGTGAATATGAAATACTAAAGTATTTAGTTTTAATCAAAACGTTCAACTTGAGTTTTGAGAAAAACTTAAATATTGATAATTTATATAGTTATGTGGGTGCTGATTGGACTTCCGGGACTATGGATAGAAAATCAACAGCCGGATATTAAAATGTATAGATGAAAGTGAAAAACAAAATAATGTAACAAAATCCTCCACATCATCCAAGTTTGTAGCGCTGTTTGAAATTACAACTCGACCTTTTTTTATTGATGATTAAAATTTGTGAAGATAATTTTGGTAAAGTAAAGTATGGTAATTTTACGAAAAATCAAAATATATTGAAACACATTATCATTTCGTAAATGAAAGTTATAAGGTAGGAAAAACTAATATTGGAAAAGTCAATTTTGAGGAAATTTAGGCAGATCTTTCTACTAAATCGGATGTAATATCGAAAAGTTTTGTAATATCTAGTGTAAGACAATAACAAAAATTGAGGGCGTCGTATTGGATTATAACAAAGTTAATATTATAGCAACTCCATTAAGTTTATGAAGTATAAAGAGTGAAAAGACTTCAGTGTTCTACTTTACGTTTTCATAGAGTAAAGATTCCCAGTCGATGTAAATGCGCTATTAAATTATGGGTGATAAAACTGAATATTGTGTAATTTATACATATTTTATTAATTCGGCTCATTTAACCACTATTGCCTAATAAATCTACCTTTCGAACTTTTAATTTGCATGAAACAATTTGAACGAACGCTATCAGAGATTTTCAAAACACAACTTTTGTAACATAAGTGAGAATGTAACGTATCATTAGGGTGACGAACGCACATTTGGTTACCGGTTTAGTTAATCTTGTGTTGCTATTTCGACATATTTTTTTCTGCTGAATGTATGCAGATACCCATAGCTAGGTTTCCCAGCTCGTGGTTCGAATTATCATATGTTTCTATTAATGGCAATACTTATCAATTTGCAAATTAAGAAATGAAGCAAACGCTGTTACCTAGTTGTGTAGTTTTACAAGCTACTCGAATGTATACTTTTTTTGCAGTAACATAATTATAGGTTAAAAATTTTTAGGTTAAGTTATTTTTTAATCATAAATTTTAGATAAATATTCTCTAATTCGCTTGAAAAATGTAATTGAAGAGCTGAACGTTTTTGAACAAAGACATAAATAAATAAGTTAAGAGTAAAAAGTACGATATAATTATTTTTTAAAAGCTATTCATGTTTCAGTTTAAGTGAAAAATCATATTCTGAACAAAACCTCGCTCTTTCAGAATATTCCTATCCAAACGTTTCATCGATATGGTTTACTATAAAATTACTCACTTCTTGTACTCTTTATCTAACGTGGTATCACCGTATTGTTGCGCTAGTCTCATGGTTGAAACTAGTTCATGCATGTCCTTAGGTAGTACCTTATGAGCCATTTCTACTTCTCTATAAATAATATGAAGTTAAGATTACCATTGCGAAATATAATTTTTACGTTCAACTCACTTATGAGCTTCTGCTGGTATTAGGGGCGAAAGTTCGTCTACTGATTGCAGCAATTTTCTTAACTCATAACCGATATCTTTGACTAGTTCTAGATAATTACTGCTAGTGTCTTGGTCGACCACTTGCGAAAGAGTTATTATTGCCTTTACAACGTTCTTGGTAGCCATATAAACTTGATCCTTGCTGCGATTCAAAGTAGGTTTCATAATGATTTTCGGTTGATTTTCACCGAATAACTTGGAATCAATCATGCTCGATCTTTGATCGACATTCACTTCTGCAGCCATTGTTGGCAAATTCTTTGAATTGTCGGTATGTTGTTTCGGATATACTTCGCTTGCACGGCAAAAACCTTTAGCAAGTGAATCATTCCAAGACAATTTTAAAAATCCCGATAAATTGTGGCAATCTGGTTCGCTGTTGCCTGGCAAAGCAGCTGTCTGGTGCAGGTTCTAAAAATATGTGATATAAGAAAGTTTCAGTCGTGCAAACTTTAAATAACCATCAATTAAATTTTCAATAAAACAATTCTAAAAAAGCAACAACTAAAGAGATAAAAATCTTCAAACTCAAATTCAAGATCAATAATATTAATTTTTGCAAACCTCCGCCATTAGCATCTTACAACTATTATTCTTCATAGTTGTTGCTGCTAATGGTGATGTCGTAATTTCCACTACTTCGCACATTTCTTCCGGCGTTTTCTGTTGTTGTTGTGGGTGAACGTTATTGTTTTTATTAGGATCTATATCAACTAAACTTTGATCGATTAAACAGGCGGAAGTATTGCCCGGCGCCATTGGAATATAAGTCTGTGCTGGGAACAATGTAAATGTGTTTTGAGAACAAACAGCTGAATCTGCATCTGCACCGATCTGAATATTTTTTTGGGCAGGACACATATAAATTTCTTCTTCAAATGCCCGATATTCGGGGGATATCTTCATATGATTTTTAAAGACAACAAAGGAAGAGTAAGCTTCCAAACTGCCAGTGCAGCAGTAAAAATGTGAAATGTCGTTATTATGTTGAACTGAACGTTCTAAGCTAGCGCTGCGTGGCACAGATTTACGTGGCGTACTTAAAGTACTGATAAGCGTCTTATTACGTTCTAATGAACCGCCCATGTAGCGTCCCTTATTTGCTTTAGTCAAATAAGGGGTTATAACATTTCTTTCCAAACTACCACAAATAGGCTTTAAAATTGTTTTGGCGGAAGTAAGAGGAACGGGTGAATCTTGCAAAATTGGTGAATTTCGTCCAAAGTCGTATATTAATTGGGGTTTTTCTTCTTTTACTAATGATGCTGGTAGCGATTTTAATGAATAATCAACCTCACCAACATCATTATAGCAAAAACTCCGGTTGCGGAAAGAAGGATCTAATGAACCTAAGAAGCAGTCACTTTGTCTTGTCAATGTCTGATGGGCAAACGAAGCACTATGTGTACTTGTGCATTTGGTTGTTTGATCGGCTTTTATTTGAACCGAAGTATTCATTTCAGTTTTTACGTTGTTATCCTCTGTAGTATTAAGTGTTTTTCTTGTTGGTGCTGCGCTTGATTTTAAATACGATCTTAAAATTTCTGCCTTATTTTGCTGCAATGTGTTTAGAACTGCTACCTTATCCTCCCTACTAATAGTATCATCTAACTTGAGAAACTCCGACACTGGCAGCTTGGTAGTTTTCAATGCAATATCATTAGAATTTGTTTTAGATGTATCTACTTCTACAGCTAAAGTATTAAATACCGAGGCGGGCATTGTGTAAGCAGCTGGATTAATGATACGGTTTTCGTTTTCTTTCATCAAACAAGCCAATACTTCGGGATCTTGAGCTATTATATAGGTCTGCGGACTAAGAGCAGTTTCATCGTATGCTGGCGATAATTTGAAGTTGTCTGAGAAAATATGATTCATTTCAGTGAATCAAAGAATGGGAATTTAACATGGAAACTTACCTCGAGTTTGCATTACTTTCGCTGGTTTAGAAGGCGGCAATTCATTGTCTGCGCTCATAAATAAAGCACGGTCGTTTTCTTTATTACCAACCTCACACCCGGCAGCTCTTTCCTCTATTAATATTTCACTGAAAAATTCATATAAACATTAAAAACTTAATCTATTAAACACCCGAGAATAAATAATAATTACATCTAACTAGGTCAAATTAATCCATAATTTTCTCGTTTTTGTTAACAAGTAATGAATCTAAGAAATATGTTTTGGCAAGAAGACTGTGCTCTAAAAGAAATATTGTATGTAAACATAAGCATCCTTCCTAAAAGGGAAGATTCGTCGTTCAGTATTGGCCGCGATATAACCCGCGTTTTATCATGATAAAGAAATTGGAAAAAAGTTAAAAAGTTATTTCAATAGTACACATGTGCCCTCGTGAACAATTGTACCATCGGCCAGCATTTGCGTGTAAGAAATTAAAATTAGAACTAAAATTTTGCAAAAGCGCAAGAAACTGTAGAAGGGGACACATAAATTTATTTAACTTATGGAACAACTAAATATATTGAGAAAGGATTGGCTGAACGACACGAAAGAATCAGCCGCCTAGGATGGAAAAACGTCTCGTAATACTATATAAAGATGTCCGCATCGACTTGAGGTAAGCGATAAAAAGTCCCAAGAAAGAAATCTTCAGTCGCCTGTGCCAGTAGAGAGATATTAACGCATGGGCAATGGGATGCAATATAAAGTGGATGACAAAAAAAAACTTGGTTGTGACGGTACAAAAAATATGGTGTAAAATCAGTGATTTGAAGCAGACTAGAAGTTTTTGTTAGGACGTTCTAATAAAAGAATCGACTAACGTTCCATCAGGTGTAACGCACTAATCGCAACCTGCCTCCGCGACGTACTCTCTTGCGGAAGAGAGCAGTAGAGAAAGCGTGTGTGAGAGGTAAATTTAGCATGTAGTGCTACGAACGAATGGTCGATAAACCCGCCATAAGCCCGTATTTAATATAATAGGTGGACTAAAAAGCTAAAAGTGATATCAATACAGAATGGGTTCGTGGGTAGTGAGGCAGATGAAGTTTATGTATCTAGCTGCGCTGTCTGAAGATGAGTTTGAAAATGTAAATCACGAGTTACGCGCCCAAGTCAACAGAAAACCCCCTTAATATTGGTAGGCGACTACGAAATGGGAAAGTCCAAATAAAAGTGCCAACGAAATTCACTTTTTTCAAAGCCGGTTATGGGTGTATAATCGAATTTCGGAACTTTGCTCATAAACCGCAACTTCTACTCAAATAATATCTACGTCTACAGCGGCATTGAACTATAATCTGTGACATTAAAGTAGATGTGACCAGGATCAACGAACCATGTGTACTACACTGGAGGGCTGTTAGCTTACATATAGAGAGGTTTTATAAAATTATAAAGCATATCGACCTGACATGATCAGTAAATTACATGTCCACGAACTTAATCCAAAGAATTGAAGAGAAATGTGATGCTTCCTTGCTGAGCCAACCACTATACCACACGCAACGCTTGGCAAGCGATACCAAAAAATAAGCTGCAATCGGACTGTAATCGAGCGCGTAAGCTTTACTAAAGACCAAGGAGTAGCGTGATTTACTTGTCTCGCCAACAAGAGTATAAAAACAAATGACGACAGTTTAAAAAAGCAATCATTACAACTAAACGTAACAATTTTCGTAGACTGAAACATGATATAGAGACTAACCCAGGAGGCATAAAAAACCTCGAAATACAAGTATAATCCTGTGTTAAAATAAATTAATTTGCCCGTCTTACAACTTGGAGAGACTTAAACTTATTGTTAACCGCTTTACAGCTCCGTCTATAATGTGAAACTCAGAGAACACGTCCCTTCTTTTTTCACGTCCCCACTTTCTAGGTTGCATGGAAAAACTTATATAACTTTGAGATCCCTTTTGACTCGTTCTTGAACAACTAAATTCGTCGTATAAGGGCGGTTTCTGCTTACAATGGATAATATATAATAATATAATAGAGCAACTTGATCACGGGAATAGCTGTTAGTTCGTTCTATCCACTATTGCTTTAAAGCAATAGACCACAGAGCATAGTACATATATTATGCATAGTATATACGTATAAAAAATAAGCAGCAAATTGGAAAATAGTCCACTGTTCTCTTCTACTTGGTGAAGATATGCAGTGTGCAAGTAGGAAAATGTAAGACTACGATGCAAGAGCAAAACCACTGAAAAATTGGGAGGAGTTTCGAGATATAGAATACGGTTTCAAAAACAACAAATTATTCAGAGTGGATAAGTGTGTTAATAAGGATATCTCTTAGTTTAGTAATGGAGATACTGTCATAAGAAATGTTGATGTCAATCGCAAGAAGAATTATTTCAAAACCTAGTTCCTTTAGGCAGGGGCAAGAGAATGAATTTATCTTTTGGAATTTAAATATTATGGATGCTAATTTATTTTTCATGTAAACAAATGACGGTAGAGGGCTGAGATTATCAGCCGCCATCATTCCAGTGAATCCACTCTTCATCATTCTCTCTATTTTTAGTAAAACAGAAATAGGGGAGATTGTTCAGACGTTCTAGTGTAACTTTCACGAACTCAGTTTTGTCTTAGTATGGGGATAACACTTATTATTCTTCAAGAGAGCTTCGCGGGCGAAGCCAGAAAAGCCGAAAAGTATTTTTAGAGGAATCTGACAGAGCTTTGAGCATTTGATATGTGCTTTTATCAGGACTACCCTGTCAATCACTAACGCTAATTTAAAATCAGTCGAAGGGAAAGGTTGATAACATTCATATTTAGATCCGCAGTACGTGGTTCTGATACCGTTCGAATTTTCGCTTCTTTCCAATTCTTTTCAATTTTCATTTTGTTTTGTTAGGTATCATTGACTATATAAGCATATATTTTGGTTTCTTACTTTGATTGTGACCATTACTATTAAGGCTCGAGTCCACTAATTATATCCAAGCAAGTTAAAACTTTAAATTCTGGCAAACGCTACTATTGCAATTTTTTCCCTTTTTTCGAAAAATTATGGTTTGCTGCAACATAAAAGCTTGCTTTTCATTAGAATTCTTATATGGAAAGAACTCCGCAAAAAAGGTTTATGTAGTGCAAGCTTAGCATAATAAATGCATATTTCAAATCACTGTTTTGACCAATCTGCCATCGCTGTGCTCAAATCGAAACGTATTTTATCTCGTGCAAAAAAATAAAATGTTTAAAATTCCTTAAAAGTCTATAAAATTACGTGAACAACACTGAACAACAAAAATTTAGCTAAAACGTGGTGAATGAATTGCTAATAGACATCCAGTGAAAAATTTTTCATTTTTAAAGAAGTGCACGCAGACAGGCACGTATCTGTAGCTAATGTGTTGAGAGTAATCATTTGGTTCCCAGGAAAATATACAGTTGAAGAACCTAATCGTTATTTCAGAACCTCTTAACGATCTTCGAAGACCAGTTCTTGCTTGAATGCCTGAGATAGTATTGGTTTGAAATATAAGCTCAAAAAGTCCATATGACAAGACAAATTATTTTATTTCCCCTTGCCTCAATCGTATACAGTTGGTAAGATAAATCAGTGGCACAATTCCGTTGGTCCAAAACAAATGCAAGTAAGAGCGCAGTCTGCTGATGTACCATGGAGGTTTAATCGAGAAACAATACAACGCCAGCAGCAAATACATCATCAATAAAATATCGACAACTATAATAATAGCGAAGTGGCCGCAATTTTTGATAATGGTGGACTGAGTGTTTCACCGTGTCTGGCTAAGTTGTGACTGGGTTCCGACCGCGTAATATTAGTTTGTGAGCATATAATATTGGTTTTGTGAGCGGTATGGGACGCTGTGGTTGAACAGTGTGAGCTGTTACAAGGCCATGATTCGCTTCGGGCACAAAGCGACCGCGCAACACGTAATGTAGCGTATGGACCTTCCCCTACAGGGCCGGTGAGTATTTAAAGTACGACCCCGGAGGGTATCGCATCTCCGGTTATTGAATCGAATGATGTGTTGGTTGTGAACCTACTATCCGTTGATTTGGTCGATTTGTCTTCGCCAAAACTACCTTTAACGTACAAAGTTCAGGATCAAATGAAAGAACTGGCAATATCTAACTACAAGCGGTTAGAAATGTTATCAAGGGCTCCTGCTGAAGCTGTAAAAAGTAGTCCGACTGTGTCTTCAGTTGAGGTTCCGCAGCCCCATCCTCTGACGAATCCTACTGCGCGTCTCACAACGCAATCGATCTCTCGACAAAAATTAACGCAAGTAGTCAAGCTGGGTTAGCCTCAATCAGTGCTAGGACGCAATCCTCGTCCTAATAATTATATTAAAAGACGTGAGTTAGTTTCGGTTCCACCAAGAAAAGCGGCTTTTACTTCTAGGCTGGAGGTTTTCCGTTTACCCTTCACTGAAACTTGGTTAAAGTCTGATTTACATTCGTCGAAACTATTCCACAAATCTTTTCAGATTTTTAGAAACGATCGATTGGATCGCACTGGTGATGGTGTGTTAATTGCCATATGCTGCAGTCCCGTTCTATTCAATTGAATTTCCTACACCTCCCAAAGTTGAATTTATTCCCATTCCGGCGAAATTGCCAATAAACAGTTATGCGGAACTTGCTCCTACATTTATAAGAATCTTGCTGCCATCAGTTGTGACGTGGACGAAAATCTAAATCTACTGACTATAGCGTTATAGCGTTGAGAGACCTCAATTCCGACAAGTCATTTGGTGTTGTAGTGATAATTCTGGCTGCATGATCTCTCATAGAGGTATTATGTTTTTCAATGAATCTCGTCTTTCACACGCTATGTTTGATTTCTCTGTTAAAGAGCTTACTGTCTATAATGTATTAAACCTAGCTATTTCTGCATAAGTTCCGATCAAGCAACGTCGCCATCGAAGCAGGTGTCCGCCATTGTTTAACAACACAATTAAATATGACAAAAATAGAAGAAACAAATTTTCCAAACAATTTATAAAAAGTGGTTCTGCTTACGACTATTTTGCCTATTCTGTGTCCACCACTATTATAGCAAATACCTTCAGTTAATAAGATCTTCACTGTTTGTTAATCCTAGATATTTTTTTAAGTTAGTCAATTTCGAAAGAAAACACTCCATATATCCCTCGCATGTTTCTTTCAATGGCTCTTAGCCCTTTGATGATATTGAAATCTCGAATCTCTTTGCTAAACACGAAATATTTTAACCGCTAATTCCGATTCAACTGTCAACTATCCGTGTCCGACCAGGTTTTGATTCCTAACTTGATCATTTCAGAAAATGATGTTTTAGATGGCTTAAGATCTTTAAAATATAGTTCTGCGTCTGGACCTGACAAGATTCCATCATGGTTACTTAAATCATGCTCTGCCGAGTTATGCGATGAATTTAAATGATTTTTAATCAGTTCTTGAAATCACGTGTTTTTCCTTTGTGTTGGAAAAGCAGTTCCCTTATTCCAATTCAGAAACGTGGAAATAAACAACACGTTGAGAACTGTAGAGGCATCGGCAAGTTGAGTGTCTTACCTAAATTGTTTGAGCGAATCATTACTCAACATTTAGCTTTTGTTATTGAAGCTTATATTTCTCCGTTCCACCGTGACTTTCGGAAAGGGAGATCTACTGTCACGAACCGCTGAGACGTTACTTGCCATGTTTAAAGGTTTTTTCTAGTGGCCCTCGCACGGATGTCGTGTATATTGATTTCAGTAAAGCGTTTGACTTAGTTAACCATAAATTATTGATCTTCAAACTCTATGCCTCTACCTTCCCTTGCTACGTAGTGAAAGGGATAAGCACTTATCTGCATGGCAGATCGTCCAGAGTTCCGTTTAACTTCATCACCTCAGACGAATTTCAAGTTACGTCTGGCGTCCCTCCAGGTAGCCCCCTTTTATTTAACTTATACACTAATGGTCTCACTTCGGTGTTTAATTTCACTCAGATCTTTGTTTTCTCTCTGTTTTCTTCCTTCTCCTTGGAATAGCAATCGCAAATTGGCATAAATAACTTGGTTACGTTGTGCTCGTTAAATTTTATGAAATTAAATCTAAAAAATGTAAGATTTCTTTCTGAAGAAGGAAGTCATTCAGTACTGAGTATTTCATTGACTCAAACAAGTTGGAAAACGTTAATTCGTTCAACGATTTAGTGGTTCCATTCGACCAAAGATTACGTTTTAATTTGCACATTGAGCTCTTTTTATGTAAAGCTAGGTTCAAAAACAGCGGGTCTAAAGACCTGAAGGATCCTTACATAACAAAGAGGGGTACATGTGCTTAGTTAAACGAATATTCTCTGTATTGGCCTCTTTTGCATGGATTCAATTGAAACAAATGACCTAAAACGATCGAAATATTTGCATTATAACACCAAAATGTTATTTTTCGAGATCTTTGTCAAGAAATATTGAAAATGGTGCAATTTCTTCATAAAGTGACCTTCTTAAAATAGTTCGTTATATGTGTTTCACTTGGTCAGTTCATGAGGTATTGGGAAAAGTGCTGTTCACTAATAAGTCTTATTTTAGTTTGCATACCTTTAGTTATTTTGTTATTTCCGTCTTCAATGCCTTCTTCATAATATTTTTATTTGAATGCCATACACTAAGGAAAAGATTTGTTTTACTGTAAAAACTGGCGCTTGTTTTTCCCGAAAAAGGAAATCATATAATTTTTATATGCCCACCTCATCAAATAGAATAAAAACACTCAAACATTATTAATTTAAGAGATCTGATTTTGAAGAAATTTCGATTTAAATTTTACATAGGTATTGTATAGACAGGATGTTGATAGGACAAAAGTTTAAAAGGTAATACTTTTCTGGCGATACCTCCTATGTGAAAGAACAGCTAAGTTCTCGAGTCATATTCCAACCAGAAAGAAGATCCCGTACACATTTTGGTAGGGTTTGTTGACTTAAGAATACACACACACTTACTAAAGAGTTTCTTTTATTCTTTTAAAGTTTGGCCTTTTTGAGGGCTCATAAGCCCAGCATTGCGACAATAAGCTGTATAAACGCGGCGGACAGTTGTTGGGAAAAGGCAGTCGTTCACCATTTTCCAATTTAGCGATGACATCACTATTTTTGATTCCCTGAAACGGTTTAACGCCCAGCATTAAGATCTCCCAAGTGCAAACGCCTGAAAATCGCAATTGAAAGCAATTTCAGATTAATCCTTATTTTTTATAAATTACCAAACATCCAGACATCGCTGGCTACGGTGAAGCGACGAAAATTTATTGATTCAGGAGCCATCCATTTTATTGGCAGCATGCACATGCTAGAATGATAGTACGATTGTTCTGACACCCATCGTGACAATCCAAAATCTGCCAACTAGAATATTTAATGGATTTTTTCACGTCAAGTACAAATATTTAATGGGATACTTGAAAGTTTTTCGAGCCAATCAAGCTACTATCTATTATATACAGTTGGTTTACCTTGACACAAGTGGGTGAACGAACAAGAACATTACGGGCAGCGATATCGCGATGAACAAATTTTTTAGACTCCAAATAACTCAGAGCCGTTGAAAGTTGATAGCAGTATAACAATAAAATCTCCTTGTATAACCTGTAAACAACAAAATACAACCATACTCAAGTTAAATTATCGTTGAAAAAATCTGCGAATCTCCTCACTTTTCCGCATTTGACTTTAAGTACGCCCTCAATTCACCATATTCAGCCAATTCCATTACAATCCAAACAGGGGATTCACTGCATATACCTATAAGTCGTATTATATGAGGATGATCGAATTTTTGCATCACATCTGCAAGTTTGAAAAAAAGAGAGAATAAAATATGTACAGATCAATAGTAAATATTTTGATGAAACTTACAAGCTTCTTCTAAAAATCGTTCCATCTTTTCGGGATCATCATTAGTTTTACATGTTTTTACGGCTACTTGTATGGCGGCAGATTCCGTAATGTTTTCATCTGTTTGAGTCTCCCGCGATCCCCCCTTTATTTTTGTGTGATAAGTACCTATGTAAACATCGCCAAATTGACCTACTCCTATGGTACTTTTCAGAACGATCTCTGAACGATCTAACTCATAATTACGTACAGCCGGCGTTGAATAATCTCCCTCGTCGTCCACTATACCGATTTCAACGTAGTCAGCAGTTAATTTTGGTTTCACGTTCAGTTGGGTGGAACTGTCCGCGTTAGGCCCATCAGAAATATTAGTCACAATTACGTCGCCTTTACTTATCTGAACTACGTCCTTATTACCTTCTCCGGTTTCATCATTTTGGTGTTGGACACTGATTGGATTCCATAACGTGCAAACTTGATTTTTATTAATCAATAAGCAGTAGCCTTCTATAAGACTTGCTACGCTGGTAGCAGTCTGTAAAAGAGTGACGATTTTCTTTCGACGTTCTTTTTCCGATTCCGTTTTTTCGATTTTTATTACTTACGTTATAACCATTGCATGTTATTACCAAATCCTCCTCATTACTAGTGGTTTTTATTCTTACTTGCGTTTTCATATTACGACAGTTACAAGATCTTCGCGTCACATTATCGTCGATATGATGATAGCGGTGTTGATATCGCGTTTGATAATTAAGATCCTTTTCTTTAGTGGAATGTATATCGTCTTTTGGTAAAAATAGGGCAATAATACGACGAATATCTTTAAATGTTGCCACTTGCGTTACTTTTGCTTGTGGATGAGTTTGATATGAAATTCCTGGCAAAAGATAAAAAAATTATTATATTACTATGTTTAGATAAAAAAATAATTTTACCTATTGTCGGACCTACGTACAGAAAACCAGATATATTCCAGGAAGAACTTAGCGTGACTGAAAATTTTTCATAGTCAGTCTCATGAAAATTTTTTACTATGTTGAAATATCTAAAAAAAGAAAAAGAGTTCACAGAAAGTAACGCAAACTAAAGCGCTGAATACGGTAACCACAATATGAAGACGAATAATCTTTCTTTTATTACATATGGCTGTTAAGTTTATTTATTTATAACAAGTTCTACATGCTGATTAGCTGTTGTGTAAACGAACAAACAGTTCGAAATTAGAACTGTTGTGTTGGTTTCCGGTTTCATAGAGCTTTCCGTTGATCTTCTTTAGGATTCTTTATATTTCTTATTGAAAATGTTAAGCAGCGACGGTGAAGCGATCCGGAGCGGATCTCGGTTAAACGCAAAATTATCCAAAATTGTCCTCTTTGCATTAAAGAAACTCCAGATATTATTCTTAAAACACATGCATGCACAATAGTTGACATATGGAATAAATGTTGGGAAAGGCAAATGGCGAAGCAGGCGTTGCTATTGGAGAATGTTATAAAAACATGACTACTAATTTTTTCTAGCACGAATAAGGTGATTTCGATCTAGACCATATGTGGTTTTAACAGGTTAGCTTAATACTTCGTACATCGCAATAATTTATTGCGAGAAAAATTAAACAATCACCTAACCTCCAGATATGCTGCTGCAAACTGGCCGCTTTTTCTCTGAAGATATGTAAAACCATTAGTTGGCTGCAATTACGATGAGACCGCGGTTATATTCCCATGTCTGGGCAATAAACTATAAATGAAAGAGATTTAGCTCAATAATGGAAAATCGAGATAAAATCGTGACGATATCATTGGAAATGAAGAGCAGGTTAAGCAAAGATGATAAATTAACTCCATCGCTAATGCTCTTTGGACTTCCTGAAAGTTTCAATGGACGATGGGAAGCATATTACCAACAATCAGGGTGTCGACGGCGAAATTTATACCTTAATGTTGAATACAACGAGGGAGAAGGCACATGTGACAAGTCTATAATGAATTACAGGAACAATCAGCACACCGTTATTTTTCTGCGTATTCCATTTTGAAAAAATACGCTCCTGTAATGTTTAACTTTCATGATCGAGCGAGGCTTTATTACAGGCAGTCGGTTGCAAATTTTTGTATAATATAAAAATTATGTGGCACAAAAACGGTACTCACAAAGGCGTTATGACAGCACGAACTTTGTCGTTTAGAGTGCAATAAAGACGGAGACGACTTAGGTGTTAGGAAATTCCTTATAAAATTGTGGAGGTAACTAAAGGTCAAAGGCTGCTATTTATTGCACTGTACTTTAAAGGTGTTATTGCACAAAAACTCGAAATCGAGGCCTGGCAGTATGCCGATTTAGAGTACAGGGCACATTGAACGGTAACATCTATTTATCTACAGTAAGATATATGTATAATGTAATAGTATATTTACATTATATTTTATATTAATTTAAGGAGCCAAACTTCATTACCCTGAAATATACCTTATGAAATTAAAAATGTAAAACCAATAAGTAACGTGCCACATACAACACGTCAACAATGGTAAATGGTTCCTATAACTTTTTTTTCTATTTCGAAAATTGCCCTCACGGATTTACACAAAACTTTCGCTGAACGACGTTGGCTGTGGTTTTCCTTTCGTACGTACATATACACTGAAGCGTATATAAGCTCAAAACCATAAAGGTGGATAAGTTTCTGCTTCATAAAACTTTAATATATGCAGTTTGAGGTCGTATCAAGAAACCTTTAAAGGAGTTTTGGGTGCTTCCAAGTAACGTGAAGTAGGAATAAACACAACGTTTAAATTCGATAAATTTGATCTTTCTCTACATAAAATGGCAGTTTGGATTTACCATTATTACACACGCCATTACCATTATATCAAACGCTCAAAATTATATTTTCGACTTTTACTACTTTCGTTGTTTAATTTGAAGAAATATGCGGCCGAATCTCATTGGACACTTCTAGAAACTTAGCTTAGATGCTGTTACATCATATCTCAATTGCCGGTTTACGTTTCAACGGTTTAAGTGGTGATTTTGATTTCAATGACAAAGAAAGGTTTGCAAGATCAAAAAAGTTCGAAGACAATCACTCAACCAACTGTTTCTAGATGTTTATATGCAATGTGAAAGATCTAAAATAAGGGAAATGGTTGCCATACGAATTGGCTGGAAATGCCATTCCGAACCGTTTCAGCATCACGATTTCAATGGTTGCCAGGCAAAGAAAAAAGAATTTCCTGTGCCGTGTTGTGACTGTCGATGAAAAGTGGATTTACTACGACAATGAAGAAGTCATAGGTTAGTCCAAAAGAGCCGTCCACATCGACACCGAAACGGAATACTCATGGCCATGCAGTCTTGTTGCGTATATGTTGACATCAGCAAGGTCTAGGGCATTATGAGCCGAATAAAACTGTTGGTGCAGACGTCTACCGACGTCAATTGAACAAATTGAACAAAACACTCGTCCTCTTGCTTGATAACGCTCGGCCACACATTGCAAGAGTTGCCATGGACAACTTGTTGCTGCTCAAATGGAAAGTTTTGTCGCATCCGCGTATTCACTAGAAGTATACCTTTTTAATTATCGTTTTTCCAATGTCCACGGATACAGATGCTTTGGTCGTAGCTGTAGTGAGTGCTAAGTTGGTGAAGACGTTAACGGATTAGGCACACCCGCTATTCTCCGGCCACCACCTTCATAGGCTTTCCATGCCTAATTGCTTTCTAACCGCCATTATTTTACACGAACAACGGACATCCTCTCAGTGATAGGATATAATGAAAAAAGAAATCAAATTCCTTCTTATTTCAAATTGTTTTGAGCGCTTTCATTATGTTACCACAACAAAATGGTGTAATAGTTTGTTCAAAATTCAAATTAAGAGATTCTCTTAGTTTTCTGATGTGAATAGTTGTAACGTTGTTAATTGGCTGCCATGTGACGGTTTGTTCTTTTACCATAATTATTTGTGTGAGAAAAAATTCTATGAATAGTTTCTTGATATGACGTCATATTCTCTCAAAAGATTGTTTGCAAAGCAGAAGCATATCTAATACTGTGTTTTTCTTGTGAATACGCACTATGAAACACATCGAAATGCACATATACGAAAAAGACGAAATAATTTGTTTTCTTTTCATCGTTTATTTCACATTGAGAGCTTCGACAAATTTCAATGGAAATTTTCGTATCAAGAAATGTAAAAAAATTTTTCATTATTAAAAAAAATGATGGTGAATTTTTTTATATTTATCTTTATCTAATTTGCTTATTTTATTTATATATTCATTAATTTTGTTTGCGTGTATATTGCAGATATATTTCCATATCACACATGAGCTACTGTACATGGCGCCTATCGACGATCAGCTTCGCTGTAACACATTGTTTTATTCCTTTAATTTTTTAGTGGCGATTTTAAAAGAATACATTTTTGGTCTTAAAGTTTTTGTTCAATAATGGAAAGTTGAAAAGGTTTTGTTTGAAATACGCAGACATATCAAAATGATAGTTGATATCATCTCGAATGTCATCATATAAACCATTTTTTCTAATATCATAAATAAATAAATCAGTATTCATATAATTTAGATTAATATTTTTCTTATATTCAGGCTCCATGTAACCACAATAAAAATTACGCATTCTCCGTTTTGATAATTCTAAGACCGTACAACCAATGTAAATTGGTTTATTGTACTCGACACATATTTTATTCATTCGAATCAAAATCATTTCGTTTGAAAATTTGTATGAACTACGAAAATTTGATCTAGTTACAAGCGCTCCCGCCCCCAACGTTCTACCTCTATTCTCCCATTCGCACACTAATTTAATAATTTTGTTGAATGTTTCGATAATGTATGACGTAATTAATTGCATTATGAACTCTCGTTATTTTTCCGATTAATATACTGTAAATCGGCATGCAGCGGTTCCAATTTCTTGCCGATGAACTTTTGTACAATAAGACTCTTAACGTAAAGTGCACGTAATTGACGTAATTGATTTGTATATTCGCTACACTCATCGTCCGTGGGAAACCAATTGGTCGTCACTTCGATTATTTTATCAAAAATTACTCTCCTAATATCTAATTCATGCTTACTTTCACAATATTCTGTTGCATACATTTAATACTGGCGCAGGTATATTTCGAAAATTTCGTCTTTGGGTTTTGCAATTATGGGGTTTTTGCGCTATAGGTTTTGTGCTGTATGAGAGTCTCGTATCAACCAGTTTATAAGTAACTGACTTAATTTGCTCAACACATGGTATCTTTTCTAAACAATAGTGTCTTGAAATATGTATTGTGGGTATCGTATTATATGTCAACTAAAACAAGCAACAATGTTATGTTCGGCAGGGGACGAGTCTCGCTAAGCCACCACTATGCTTTTCGCATTCTGCGAATCAAATTCTTTTATTTGATACCCATTTTTCTGGTACTATTAAGAAAAAATTAATCGCCGTCTCTACCAGGTTCATTTTAAAGTTAACCCATTTTTAGGCAGATAATTTACCTTCATTTGAGGAATGTACAAAATAGTTTCAAACATTCTGTCTTGTTTGGTTTATGATAAATAAGCAAAAAACCTCGAAAAAGTGAAAAATATAAAATTTAATTAATCGTGACTGTGTCTGGGCATAATTGATTACTCCCATTTTTGGACGTAAAGAGTGGAGTGTTTCGTAAAGTAAATGTGGAAAATTTCAGTCTTCTAACTTTAATAATTTCCGCGTAACGAGCAAAAACCCACCAATCTTGAATTGAAACCAAATTTGAAGTCGAAATCTTCATTTTTGCGATCAGGAGAGGGCCAACAACACACACCACACGAGAACACACAGACGGACAGACATTGCTAAATCAACTCAAAATTTCACGTTGATCAAGAATATATATACTTTACAGCGTCTGAAGCTTCCTTTTGGGTGTTACTGGCATTATGAAAAAGACAATATAAGTCATCCATCCTTCATGGTGGGCATTCTATTCCCACTTTTAATGGCCTCCCGGCATCACTTGCGCTGTGAGTTGACCAGGGCGTAGTAATATATATAGTGAGCGGTCGGTCGGTGAAGTCGGAACACTTATTGGTCGACCGTGTACCTACAGCTACGCCCAACACCACTCAATTGTGCAAGCGTTTTAAGTTCTTTGAGAGAACTTCATCTACGGACAAACACGTTGCATTTCGGGTTCGTTTATAGGATGATTTACTCCAATGGTTGTGACACCCAATCCAATTCAATATCATCAATTCTCAACGAGTACTCTGACAGCGAAATCGTGACTGTTAACAACTTCAACGTCCAAAACAAAAACTTGCTACACCATTCAACTTATGTAACTCCGCAGGAATGCGACAATTTAAAGCTGCTTAGCGCAGCCTGTGAATCAGCCCACGCACGTTCAAGCGTTGAGGGGCTACAGCAAACCACCTGAAGTCTTTACCTTACTTGGCGTCCACAAAAATACGATGTTAAGATCCTTACATCTCTCGAAAAATAGGACAGCTCTACCAATGTTCCGGCAGTACGCAGCGAAAAAGCGTTGCACGAGCAGCACCTACGTACACAAGTTCTTTCCACTCCAAAAAGCAGCAGAAGGTGATCGTGAAACCAATCTAATGCATCAATTTCGACTCTTTTCAGCAACGACCGAATAATGTCCGCCCGGGTCAGTAGAGCTAATTTGGCTGAGTTATTCGCTTCATATTCCCATTAACTACATAGCGATCAAACATCGCCCCTGCTCGAAGACATGCCTATTTTATAGTTGCAAAATTCCTGAGCCATATAGCATCATAGCCATACCGCTAAAATAGTGTGCTACCAAACTGGCCAGGCTACTACACAATCTCTTTAGTAAATGCCATGATGCTGGCATTTTTCCATCCGCCATCCAAATTCTGCTAATTACCGCAACCTGTTCTGCCAAAGCCAAGACCATGGAAACTATGGTCAACTACCACCTGGTAAGACATCTAGACCCCAACGATCTAATTTGCGATAGATAATATAGCTTCCGCAAAAATTAGCCCACGGCGATCCTTACGTCGTATCTGACCGAGAAGTGGAACCAACCTATTCACCATTTCGGTGTCGTTGCGCTGGATATTTCAAGGGCATTCGGCAGAGTATGGCATTCTTACATAAGCGTTCCATACCAGTTATAATCGATGGTTTCATCTCTAAGCGGCTCGACTTTAATGTAAAGCGCACTGCTCTGCTCTTTCTCTTTTGCTCTTCCTGGTGTTCATTAATGACCTCCTTTGCGTGACGGAAAACTCTATTTATTCATTTGCAGACGACAGGAATATGTCTCATTCATTCCCTTTCACCAAGGGGCCAGGTATCACCGAAGAACACAATAAAACACTGCATAGTAAATGATACGTGGAGTCCAAACCTCACAGCACAAACAGAATGAGGCGAAACTAATATGATAAATTCTACTGCCGCTAGCGTTGTCCTTTAACGCATAGAACAAGTGATAAACAGCCCCTCTCCTTTGTTAGTGCCAATCTAGAAGAATCGGCAGCCCTTGATGTTCTGGGTATGAGAATAGACAACGATGTTCGTTGGACAGAACGTACATTCGGAGTGTCGAATCATGCAGTCAAAAGTCTAAGATTTTTAAAATGGGTTAAAAATACTTCACTACAGTTGACGTGCGTACCATTTACATCGCGTAAATGCGGGCAAAATTAGAATACAACTTGCATACGTTGGCGGAAGGATTCAAATTTTGCTGGAGACGCTCGATCGCATACAGTGGAAAGCTCAGGTGCTCATGGTCCAAAACTTTCGGTATCTTCGCGCATCAGCGTGATATGGGCAAGTGTTCTACAGAGAAAAAGATTCATCAATTAAATCTTTTAACAGGATTATGAAGCTTTCTCAACATCACGAGACCCTGCCGTAAGTTGGCATCCACTGTTCACACCTCGCGTCTTTCGAACATTCTATCAGCAGCGGTCTTTGCCGAAGTGTCTGATTTTTCCACGTTTAAATTAAGCCTGCATAAACACTATTCTCTCCTTCCAAATTTTCTCTACCTATAACCCTTTCTAACCACCATCGTGCCTGCAAATAGAGGGGACATCCCTTGAGAGTATGTTTATATACAGAAAAAATTTATTTATATACATAGTTAGTTTAACAAATATGCCAAACTTTTGTTAAAATTTAAGCGGTCCTTTTTCTTTTAAAAATTTAATGTTTCTAAACATTTGCCAAGAAAAAGCAGAAGCGAAGAACACAAATCGCAAACTCAGTAGGATCTTACAATGGAAGACCTGGAAAGGGAAGAGCGATGCCATCACGCATTAACACATGCAGAGTACCAAAGTCAGAGAGGTCACATATATTTTTATGTAACGTTGTTTATTTCTCTTTGAGCCCTCGCCTTTTTGATTGTTGTATATGCCATATTCTTGGAAATTGCGCAGCTGGGTGATTATGTTGTTAAAACCACACATAATTATTGATTTATTTACTTAGTTTCCATTTTTCAATTCAAATATTTGTATATCAGCTAAATTAGGGTATTAATTAACAATTAGACAAATAATAATAATGCAACATTCAAGACAAAGTTTAACCTAAAGTTTTTAAATCTATGCCTATAAACGCATGCATCTATAAAATGTAATTCAACAAAACGTAAGCAAAAGAGCTTTTGAGTTGGTAACTCCATTGATCAATTTCACCAAGAATGAGGACCCAAGTATAAATCGAAGGTTCTTCAGAGTGGGTGATATAAGTAGTAATCTATCTCCCAATAGTAGAAGGGTAGCAAGGCGGTCCCATGGCAAATTCCTTAACGCAAAAAGCAGAAATTGTTTTTGCACTGATTTGATCACATTCCCATAACAGCGATAAGAAGCGAGACATACCCCCGCAGCATACTCCAATATTGGTCTAATTATCGTCATATATAGACGCTTGATAATATGAGGTCGGTAAATTCATGGATCCGACGCTTAATGATTCCCAATGTGGATCTTGCTTTACTGACTAAGCACCAAGTAACCAAACACCAAGTAATTGAATTTTTTAAATCAATCAAGGGCTCCAGAACATATTTCCGTGTGAACAGTCTTACTTAGTTCATCATGCATTAAAACTTTAGATGACTTGATCACGTATGAGAGATCATTTATAAAAAACACAAATAGAATAGGTCCGACTTACCTGAGGAACACCTGACATTACCTTAAATTCACTGGACTGGAATGAGTGAAACAGCACACAATTGGATATGTTAAAGGGGTATGAGCTGGTCCGCTGTATATACCACAATAACTTGTGGTTTATTCGACCAAAAACTTTACTAAAGTTTATATATATAACGTCCATTTGGACTTCTCTAGAGAAAGCCTTTCTAATGTGATCGGTGAAGGTTGGTAACAGTAAATATACCTTGTTGATATGCGAGATGAACCGAAGAGACGCGCGATTACACAGTGTGTGTTATATGCGGAATAACAATTTTATCAAACAATTTTGTCAGCAGGCTCAATTTCGCAATAACTCTGTATTACCCTGTTCCTATCACCCCCTTGGTGAACAAGGTTGATAAAACACTTTTCTAACAGGTTGAAAACACACCAGTTTCTAAGGAAAGGTTAAAGATGCTCACTATTGCCCTACAGAGTTAGCCAGCACACGTGATAAGTAAACAAGATGGGATTCCGTCCGGGCCTGAATAACAAATCACTTTCAATGATTCTATGCTATGTCGAACTATATCTTTGTATATAATAATTTTTGGAATAAAAATATACACCTAATATTACTTAAGAAGAAAAAAAGCAAGTAAGAATGCCCCAGTCGGGCAAGAGCGACCATTAGCTTTACACCACTTCGGTTAATTAACGATATAGCAAAAATTATACACACAATGTTTTGCTTTCAATAGAGACCCTATATATGATTCGGCCGGTTCCCCATAGATGATTTACTAAGGCCCGATCCTCATCATAAAATACTAAAATTTAAACCTTTTCACACATAAAGTTTTATTTTTCACTAGAATAGGATGGGTATGTTAAACTTTCATTTACCTTCAACCGAAACTTAAATTAATTGCAATGTGTTCAAAAAGAGATTCAGGCAGTAATCAAGGGGTGATACTCATTAATCATGTTAATAATATATATATATATATACCTTTTTAGGCTAAAACTACGAAACAATCGTAGCGAAAAAAATATTATATCATGCAAGTTATGTGATTCAAGACAATTTCTTTCAATCTTGGCTAAAAATAAGAAAGTCTGCTTGCGAAAATGCTAAAAAGTAAATCCCACAGGAAATTTGCGAAAGAATAGACTTTTTAAGGATCAGTAAAAATAAAGATTATTAATCTTTTAATATTATCAACTTACTTTGTAATGTATTCGATATCAGTTAATTGATAGATTTTTTTATAAGTTGCATGTATCACTTTTTTAAGATTCTTTGGCTTAACTGAGGATATCACAGATTTCGGCAGGAAGTAACTAAATCCCACCTCCTTGTCAATATAATCCACGTGCTGTTTTTTATCCGGCACGTTTCCCGTTGTGCCACGAAAATAGTGCAAAATGCTTAAACAGCACAGTTGTACAGCACTGTCAAAATCAATGGTACTAGAATTTGATTGTATAAACTCTTGTTTGACCTTAAAAACAGAAATTTTTGGAAAAAAATATAAAGCAAGATTAAATTGAATATACTATACTATGTATAAACGTAATTTTGATTTGCAATTCATTTTAAAACAATCTACTTTTTATAAGTATGTTCATTCGATAATAACATATAACATATAAAATAAAAGTAAAAAGATGGCACATATTGTTCTTTTACTTGATATTAAATCAATTGCAATTTTGCTGAACTGCGTGCGCACGCACTTCACAAACTACTCTTTACTAGTGCATTCTTTGATGTTTTTTGTTTTTGTGTTTTTTTGAAAGTGCTTATTGCTTCACTTTATTTCATTGTATAAAAAATTTTGCGTAATTTTACTTATAATTACGTTTGTGTGATTTTGTTCCAGATTGTATCTTGCTGACTGTTCGTAAACAAACTTAAAATTTTCATTCGATTTTCCCTTAATTTTTCGAAATAAATATGGAAAGACGAAAGGTTTCCATAAGGCAAAAATGAATTGTTTTCAAGTTGCGTCGTCGAAATGGTAGTTAGTTAACTAAAAGATATGTAATTATTGCCCTATTTTAGCCAACACAGATAATATACAATTCGGCAAATTTTTTTATTGATATACTTTTAATTACACTCTCGAGGAGTGGCAACGCCTCAACGAATGGCATATGTCGTCTATTGTACGACAACGTCGTATGTCGTCTATTGTCCCAACGATAGAAGTTCCGCTTACCTCCAGTTACTCAAAAATTTACAGGGCTAAACACTAGGAAACTAGGAAACGAATACAAATCAAATGGAACGGTACTGCAATTGTGTTCCTGACTTCAATAAACAGCGTAGAAAGTTAACAAAATCGATTACAAGGGAAACATTTTGAACACCATGCTAAAGTAGCATGAGTAGCCGAGAAGACACAAACTGCGATAAGGCACATTGGTCATAGCTATAGCAAGCGCTCAGTCGTAAAATCCATTACACATGTCGATTCGAGCGAGTACGCTGTAGTTTGTGACCACTCCTGCTCACTTCTTTCTATCCCTCGCCGCGTTGTACGCATAGGAGACATCTCTTAAATGATTGGCCACGTTAAAAAAGTAAAACACGGAAGAATTAAATGAAATGCAAATGAAAAAAGTCAAAACCCTACTTCAGAACAAAAACAACTAATAGCCATATTGTATAAAGAAAGGCAAAGAAAAAATAATAATCACTAAAAGATTACCATAGTAGTCAATTTTTGGGACTGGCCACAAATGCATCTTACGAAACATACTCACACATGATAAAAAATGTTATAAAACAATATAGCTTCGCTAAACATGTGAGCAAACAAGGCTAACAAAAGAACCGTTAACAACGGACACTAGCGTGCCCACCATATCCCAAATAAATAAAAACTATAAATAAACAAAGAAAATAATAATAACATAATATCAAAATTATAAGTGGCAAACTGTAAAAACCGACGTATTGCGGTAAACTATTTGCAACTGGCGTAGATGATAACAATTCGGTAAATATTTATATTTGTGGTATATTTTTAATTGTAATATTTATTCCTTAGTCAGTTTTATAATTTTAGTTCACACAGTCGCAAGATTGACTGTTAAACTAGACAATGGTCAAGTTGAAAATCATGAATGCATCAATGGTCACCTTGCATGCGACTGTATGTACAGGTATTTATTATTAGTTGGAAAGCTTGCCGAACAATTGTTACACAACAATTGTTAGTCACATAGCCTTGACGTCTGCAAAAATCTGAAACCGCCATGGAACACCAACCCTTATTTTTTTATAATAGGCTTTTTTCTCTGTATTTTAGGGTTTATTATTTTTTTTATTTTATTTATTGATTTACACATGAAATTCAAAATAGGTAATTTGATAGCCAAACTCAATTGACTCTTAGGATTAACTCGTATGGTAATTTTATTAAAAGCTAATACAAAGTATATAAAGAGAACCATACAATGCATTGAAGCCGCTTTTAAATGACTTTCTGTTGTGGGTTGCTTTATTAAAAATGGAATGTTCTTTTGCTTTCATTGCCTTCGCTTTGTGGTTCTCTTTCGACAGTTAACAATAAAGCAGGTTTTAAATGATCGGAAACAACAGGCACGGCGGAAAAGCTCGCTGATGGTAGACTGTTCCAGAGCCGGGTAGTGTGACTGAAGAACGACCAATTGCGGTTGTGTGTCGTTTTTTTAAAATTTCAGAATTTTCAGTTTAAAGCAATACGTTGCTATTTCATTTCGCGTTTGCAAAGTTCTCGTCTCTATTGAGACATCAGGTTTAATCCGCCCACGATTATGAAAATATCATGTGCAAACAACAACGACTAATTACTTTGTCTTTGCCCGAATTTTTCTATATCCACTAATTTTTATTTGATATTCGACATAGGGTGAAATTGCTTGCGGGTAATTCCACGACGAGTGGGTGGAAATTCCCAGAAATCCTTGTGTTCCTCCTAAAGAAATAGTTGGTGGACATACCTCTGCTATCTCCGTAGGATATTTGCCCTGGATATACCTTCACCTGAACACCATATAACCCACATTATGCCGATGCTCTAAGGTATTGGACACATTTTTGTCATCCAGTAGCACTCAAGCTGCATACGGCCCAAGTTCTCCAAACAGGATTTGTGGGCTCTTGCCGACACATCTACGTTATATTCCAATTTTGGCTGGATATAAGCGGTGTAAAGGGTAGGGATGTTGGCAGCAGTGAAGAATGTCTTTTTCTTTAAGAAGCCCTCAATCACATCTTTCGACACTCTTTTTTGATTCGCTACCCACCACAAATATTCTACTTATACACCCATTTACAAGAAAGTTACCATTACTTAAATTCTGCCAATTGTTGTTAATCTTTTCGCCAGTCGCCAGCTGAATGACACAGGCAAGGCGCCAGGTGTGTGTTGGGTTTTCCCTTTCTTCAGAATTTAGTTTTTTAGAAAAACGATTAGTTTTCGTGAAAACTGCAATTATGAAAAATGGCATTTTCGTAACAACATGTTCTATCGAAAGAATATCGCTTTGTATTATATTGCCCGGAACATCAAAGGATACATATTGTTCCACATTGACACTAACAAAGAAAAGCGGTTGTTTATCAATTTCTCTACAAGGCAAAGCCGAATTAAAATTTATCATATTAGTTTGGCCTCATTCTGATATTTTTGTTTGGCCCAGGAAGTTTTCGACTATAAAATACTCATGACTTCGAGCAGGGGCGATGTTTGATCGCTATGTGGTTAATGGGAATTTGAAGCGAATAGTTCAGCCAGCAAATTACTTTTACCAACCAGGTTCAACATTACTTGGTCGTTGCTGAAAATAATCGAAATTGATACATTAGATTGGAACCGTCGAAAGCTCGTGCTGCTTTTTGGAGTGGAAAAACTTGAGTGCGTAGTTGCTGCTCGTGCAACGCCCTTTCGCGGGGTACTGCGTTGTCGCATGCATTCCTAGATTGTTTGTGAAGCAGATTAGTTTGCTTATTTATATTAAGACGTTTAAACACTTCCACTCTGAACCTGACTGCGTCTCTGCAAATCTGATTAAACCAGCATTTGTGTTTCATTCATTTGAAGTTGTTTTAAATGGAATTTCATGTTTGCTAATATTTCGAATCATTTCTGCAGCGAAATTGATTTTGTTATTTAGGAAATATACTTCTCAATTAAAGCGCTTGAGTCGGACCCAATTGTCTTGCCGCATTTAAGAATTTCACTCTTCGGGGCTGGGCGATGACACGTGTCGAAGATTAGAATGCGGGAAGTATACGGAAATGGTGCAGTTGTCCGATTTTCCGGGAGGTGTAAGGATCTTGACTTCGTATTTTTGGAGATCTAAAGTAAGAAAAAGACATAGCGTGTGCCGTTGCAGACTATCAACGCTTGGAACGTGCGTGGCCCATTTACAGGCTGCGTTATGCAGTTTTCAATTGGCATAATCTTCGTGTCGCATTCGTGAGGAGTCATATGAGCTGAATGACGTAGCCAGTTTTTGTTGTGGACGTTGAAATCGCCAACCGTCACGATTGCGCTGCCCTGAATTGGACACCGTATCCGAACCACCTTAATGTAACACGAAATGTAAAGTGTTTGTCCAAAAAAAGAATTTCACCCATTGAGGTGAATTCGACATCCTGAATGCACCAAAGTTGGCTGGCACTGAAACACTACTACTTGTAACATTTGTTACATTTGCAACACCGTATTGTGTTGTTAACTTTATTGACTATTAATGGCTATCGTAAAGAACAATATTGGTATACTTGAAAAATAAAATCGAATAAGCCGAGGAGAAGAAATCAGAAAAAAGGAATTTGATCGAAAGTGACAAGTTATGTACCACAAATGATTAAACAAACAGTCTCAAAAATTAAAATTTACAAATAATAATATTTAAATGAACATAAAATACACACTAAGAGGAAAGGATTCGCAACCAAACGCTCTAAGCTTGTAAGAAAACGTTTTTGCTTCCTTAGTAATAATAAATCCGCCCGCACAAGTGCCTATCCGTAAACCCCAAAAACGTTCAGTCTGCTTTGTTCGGCCGCACTAAAGACTAAATATCCCTTGGTGGACCATTCCCGTGCCTACCTTCTCCTAGGTATGAGGGTCTTCTGTAGGCTAGTATGAGATCATCCTTCTCCCACACAAACCGTTGACAATTTGAGTTCATATAAACAAAAGGGAAAATGTATATAAAGAAAAATAAACTTGTATCAGGACTATACAACATACATTGTACAGATACTCCCCTCATTATATGCTATGTCTCCGAACCAATAAAATGTGCCCAGCAATAATATAGTTGTAAGTAATACACAAATAAGTAATATACATAAGTAGAATCAGGCCTTGTCTTTGCTTAAGGAAACAAGTCATAAATACTCGCGATGATCAAGTTGTAATCCATGCTAATGTGCCTATATATGTAGTTTACTTTTAATTATCAACAAGCTACCTTTAGCATTGAACTATTGACATTTAGCAAAGGCACAAAACTAACGGTCTTGTGGTTTTGCAAAATCATGCTCAACGCTTTATAAAATCACACGATTTAGTATCGAGATCAGCAATATTAATAAGACAGACATAAGGATAGGCATACACGCAAACATTGCGATAAAAAAATAAGAGCTTACAAAATTATGCATTTTGTTATTGTAAATATCGTAAGAAGGCACGCTCAACTGTTTATACAATCTAATGATTTGGTGCCTAAGTCAGCACTAGCAATAATCCATATATAAGAACATGTGTCCGTGTTCGATCACACGAGTTGGTTCTTTAGGTAGTATTAACAATAAGATATACATAAGACTAGCATTTTAATCCATATACAATTAAGAGCAGAGATTATAACGCAGATGCAGGCAATGCGGTCATGTACACATGTTTGATCAGACCTAAGTTAGCATACATAATAATAGATGTGTAAGAATATCGTTACAACACACATACAAGCGGGGTATTTTTTGTGGACTTTACGGATAGGGGATGGCTGGCTTAGCTTAGTCGTCATACCTGAATAACTGATAGAACAGTTTACCTTTACGGATAGGGGACGGCTGGCTTAGCTTAGTCGTCATCCCTGAATAACCGATAGACACTCTCTGATGTGAAACGGTTAGGCATGGACGAGTGACCCTGTAAGCCGAGGTTGGCTGCTATAACACATGCGCCGTATTCTTTTTTTTGCAGAATCTCGCGATACGGTTAAAACGTGGAAAATAATCTCTCAGAACGAACAAAAACGTTGAAAGTTTTAAAAAAGCGTCGGGTTTTTCTCCCCTTGCCCTTAAAAATCGCTTATCTAACTGTGACTTGTTCGTAAATAATAAATACAAATAATAATAAGAACAATAGAAGAACAAAAATCCGAAGGTCCAAGAGTTTTTACATAAATATTCTTGGAAAGGGACTTCCTGGGTAAACCTGAGTATACCCGGAAAAGAAGAGCCGTTACAAGCTAAAATCTGATGAATGCTGGCGTTTGTGGTTCTAACCGTTTGTGGAATACAAGAGAAAAGAAAAAAAAACAGTTTCGTAATACACAACGCAATAATTGCGAAGCGAATATTTTTTAAAGCTGGATGAAATGTTGGGGATACGAAAAATTGAGTATCAATGTTGGGTTCGCAATAGCACCGCTGGAGGCATCAGGGTGAAGTTACTGATGATAAACCGCAGCAATGCATTTCCGTACATTTAACGATACGAAAAATCATGTACATGTACTGTCTAAGGGGACAATAAACTTCAGTTAAGCTGTTAATTTTCAAGACACCTTTTTGTTAAAAAAAAGGCAACGATAGCTTTATGTAAATGTTAAGCCAAGAATACGTCCTCAATTAACATCTAGAACGTATCAAACACAAACGTGCTTTTCAGCTGCTCTTAATTCTGAAAAATTTCATAAAATTGATACCATTGTAATTTATGCGGCATTTCCTTGATTTCCGACCATCCGAAAAAGTGACCAACGTTGGACCTTAATTTATATTTGTTACTTTTATTTCATTTTATTGTTTATTTACTTACACAGGAAACTCTAAAAAATGAATTAATAACCGACTTCAATTAACTCTTAGAAATAAATAATAATATTAAAATTAAAATAATTAATATCAAAAACCAATACAAAGTACATAACACGAGGTAAAGAGAAAAAAATTAATAATTCATGTATAAGTATATAAGCAAGCAAAAATAGGAAAAAACATGTATACAACTAGCGCAGAGGTACACCCATAACCAGTACGCATACAAGCTGCGAGTGAGTATTTAACCATCTAATTTATTACCAACATGTGAAACTTTGACAACCGATAACAGTAAACAACACCAGATAATTTGCAAATAATAATGGGATGTTAAGATTGTAAGTTAAATTAAGTACATAGGCACATCGCGCGCATTGTCTTCCTAAAATTTAAAGAGTCCGACGTGAAAATGCAGTGATAGACACCATTTAGGTTTCTACAAAGGGTTCTGAACGAATTGATAACTCCGTAATTATAGTTACATTGACTAAATTTTATGAAAATAAAGTACCTAGAGACGCAAATCGGGGCGTTAAAGTTTATCTCACCAAAGTGAAGTGGGTGAATCAAGAGTACGATTAAATAATTTAATTAAAAAGGAAACACCAAGAATAAATCTAGGTTTCTCAAGTGGCGGTAAGTCTGACAGAAGCAATATACTTTCACAAGGAGGCAGAGGGACAAAATTCCCACATGGTTCGTCAGTGCACGATTTGAGTACACATGATGGAATTCCGTCAGACCCAGGCGCACAACTATATTTTAGAAACCTCTAATCATGCAAAATTCCGTTTTCTGAAATGACCAAGTTATAAGACACGAATAGTTAACAGTTAAATCGCAATCGGCAGTTGAAAAGCAATCGGAAGTGTCCAGCGAAGACATCTGAGATTTTCCCATCACCAGAGGACTCGGAGCCATTGAAAGGATATATGGAGACTTTTCTAATAGAGTTGACAAACCTATAAACATATTTAAGATTAAAATGTAGTGAGGATTTTATCAGCTGAAGATATCTTATAACATCGGTGGTTGAGACAATTAAATCGACACCTTGCAGGAAAATAGGGGATATACTCAAAAAAGGAACAACTTTTGATAAATTTTTCAAAAAGTTTGTTTTTTCTATTATTGTACTATTTAATATTCTTGCTAAGCAATGCTGCGAGGGCAAAATAGTGTTGAGGTGGAGACCATACAGCCGGTATTATCACTGTGAACACCATGTGACTTGTGCCAAAGTGAAGTCGCTCAACACTGCGATTAAACAGCAGGTTTAGACTTTTCGGCCACGTCACAAATGAGGACAACATATTTCTTACACATAGAGATGTATATAACTGTTCATTGCCAATTTTCGCCCGACTGGCAATAAATTCAACTTCGGGAGGAGTAGATATGGCAATTAAAACGCCACCACTAGAAAGCTTCGACGAGTGTAAATCAGGCTTTAGCCAGTTTTCAGTGAAAGCCTCACACGACAATGCCGTGCTCACTGAATTTAGGAAAGAAGAGCAATTTTTTGAGTTTACGCCCCTAACAATTTGGTGAATCAAAGTTACTGAGCCTTAATAGACATTTAGTTTTTTGAGGGTGGAAGAATTACCAAACTAGTATCTCCGGGACGATCCCGAGGAATGAATTCCTTTATTAAGGGTCCAAATGACCACAATGCTTTATTTAACAACTAATTTACACCTTAAAAGACGAAATAGCTCTATGCTATGATGGAACCAATTTGAAAATGCTGACATGCTTTAAATCGACGAATGGAACTTTTGCAGCAAGATAACTTTTTATGTTATCTTCAGCGATGTCAGTCGGCAGTCTTCACACAAATATTGCCTTTCTGCCGTTAAGCAGACGTCATCCGTACTGGGAACGATAGGATTCTTAGGAAGAAAATTTGGAGTTGTGAAAGAAAATAGAGGGAGTGACAACACTTGCTTGTGCAGCTTTTGCCCAGCATGGTGAGCAGCGAACAAACCAGAACAGCTAGGGGGAGAGTCCGATTTATTTTTATTAATATTCTTTGGAGATGTTGGCAGAGCAGCCTGAGTGGCATTATTGGGAGGAGGTACCCTTGTCACCTCAGCATAGCTGACACGAGGAGGGTCGTTTGTAGGCAAGGACGCAAAACTTAAAACTATTCTATTAAACTATAAGGCAGATCGACAAGTTTTATGGAAGAGGAATTGTAGCGAGTAACATGGATCGATGTATGAGATCTAGGTGAAGACGGAGGTGAAGTATCGCACGTTATACTACAAGTTGATTTTTTACAGCCTGGAGAAGAAGGTGAGTGACCTAGATAGCAATGCTTATCGAACATTATCTCTGGGTCTCTGAAGCTTCCTTTTTGAAAGCCCCATCATTTAGTGGTGGGTATAATAAATCAAATATAATCATACGCAGCAATAATTTATACAAAGACTATTATTAGTTTACTTAATTCCAAATAAATATAACCATCAAAATAGTTGGGCTTTTTTTAATTAAATGAGTAACCGCTTTTCCATAAACGTCTAAATCAAAGTTCTACTGCGGATAAGAGCTAAACATACAGACAAGTTTGATTTAATTGCATTGTTAAGTGTTATGGAAAGATTTTTAGAACAAATAAAAGGGGACAACCGGTACGATATCGAATTGCACACATTTATGTTACGAGAAACATATCACAACGCACATACGAAACGTTGAATAATTTCATATCCAGGTAAGAGGAAACCTTGTGTTTCACAATTTTCATCTACCTGGGTCTCACAAGGGTCAAAATTTGCGCAGACACTCGCCATGTACGGCTACGCCCAATCACGCCATTGCACTGGTAATGGTAATGGAATTTGTGGCGACTATTTCTATTGCTGAGATAGGTCATAAAACCCCGAATGGCTGCTTGCATCGATAATAAAAAATAATTTGACGCTTATAACTTAAATTGATATTTTCATCGTTCTACCATTACTGCTTGCTTTAGTTGTTTTGATGTATCTATTTTTACTGAATATACTCTTCTTCTTATTGTTATTGGCATGTTTTTTGTTTGCATGTTTAAGTTATCATTTTTGTCCTATTTTGTTATTATTATTGTTTTATTACTATTTTAATTGCACTTGGCATTGATAGTATAGTTATTCCTATTCCCTGTGGCTATTGTTACTGTTATTATTTGACGGTGTGGTTGATGTTTTCCTATTCGTTGCTTGCCTGATATTACTGCTATTGTTGCTATGTTACTGGTGATGCTGTTAAAGTTGTTATTGCTGTTAAAGTTGTTGTTGCTGTTATTTCGTTTGCGCTATTGTTGATGTTGCTATTTCTGTTGTTGGTGTTCGTGATACTATTGCGATTTCCACACTAAGCATATATTTATTATTTATGCATTTAATTTTGATTTACTCGTTTAAATATTGCGTTTCAGTATTAGTACAACGGACTGGATTTTTCTCTCTTCGATTCGATTGTTGTGACTTATCTATTTATTAACACACTTCTACCCGTGAAACGATCAGTACCTCGAAAGTCAGCTAATTTCAATCCGTTGAGTGCACGATAGAAACTAAACATATATCTTG